>CAUHTR010007699.1:169440-277008 GCA_959609185.1 Schmidtea polychroa
AAAGGGTATAAAGCGCGCCAGTAGAATGTTAAATGTATAATTGTATTATTTTGTAATGATGAGAATTTATTGTATTTTTTTAATTATATTTTACTTGAATTGGCTATAGATACAATACTACAGATACAATGCTATAGATACAATGCCAAAGGGAAATATGTAACTCGTAAATGAAATTAACCCTAATATTAGGGTTTAGAATAGTGATTGCAAAATCGGTTAATCGTCCTATTTCAGCGAACCAATTAATCGGTTTTTCTTATAAAATTTTTAAAAACAAACGGTCATAATGTTATTTTTTGATGCTCTCCATATAAAGTTTATAGCGAAAATAAATATACTTATATAGATCTATAATATTAATTAATCGCTTTAATTTTTTCAAATGTTTTTTAGTGAAAAAAAAACAAACATTTTTGCATTGCCAAAATAATAGTGATATCAGATATAAAACTTTGGGTCCCTTTTCTGACAAAACTACTGAACCGATTTCATGATTCTTGATTCATTAGAAAGATATGATCTGGGACATGTGAACAATTTTTAAGTCATTTCAATCGGACCGGTAGTTCAATAGATATCGTTCAACCCAGTGCAAATCCCAATAGTAGACTAGTTTCGAGATTTTGGCTCTCATCAGTACTATGCAGGAGACGCAAAGATTTCTCTTTGCGCCAGGTAAGTATACAATATTGCTAATTCAACTCTATTGCATACTTTACCTGCTACACTGGAAATCACATCACTTGCAAATTAGCTAAATCTCAGAAAAAATATCTGCAAACTTGTAAACGTCGCCTCTCGAGACACCGTCATACACAGAAACTGTTTACAAGTGCATCCGTAAACCTTTAGCATTAGTCTACTATTGGGATTTGCACTGGGTATCACAAAGCTTGTAATGTTTATCTTATTTTATTGTTAGACATCCGTAAAAAAATATTTTAATCCATATATATGTACAGAATTGGATACTGAAAAATACAATTCTATACAACATATTATTTTTCACAAAGTTAATAATATAATGTTTTAAATAATAATAATAATAATAATAATAATAATAATAATAATAATAATAATAATAATTTAGTATCAAACCCTTTCAATGCAATCAAGACCGGTAATCAATGAACCGGTAACTTTTTTATTTTATCTCTGCTTAATTTTTACAATTTTCATTAAATTTTATATCGAATATATTTATTATTTGTTTAATCGACATTATATTAATTAAAAAATTGACTATAAATCAGTAAAAATATCGATGTTTTTTTTATATTTACGAATTTTTTACACATCCTTTTTCAAATTATTTTTGATTCTTATTGGACCAAAAGTTAAAAATTATGGGAACTCTATGGAAGTTTCCCACATTTGAATTCCAAAGTTCAGAAAGAGAACGGGAAAATTCAATTTTTATTCCTAGACAAAGCAACTTTATTGAGTAATAATCAAAGGCGTATCTTCATCTTTTATGACGAGGTTTGTTGCTTTGAGAGCGTTGTTTGTGATAGGTGTAAGTACATTTCTTATGGCTTCTGATTCCTTCCTAATCAATACCAAGTCGTTGGTTTGCATTTTGACAACAAATATCTCTTGCACCATTTCATAGGTTTTTGAGAACAAATTAAAAATCTTTCCATTTCTCATAAGAGCGCACTGCAAAAACATAAAGTTGGAATTGATTGTCCATATCTGTTGTACAAACTATCAAACAAGAAAAACCTTGTCATATCAATTTGTAAGTTGCATCCGCATAAATACGATTGTATTTGATAACTATCTCTTGGTTCTAATGAAAAGTCTAAATTTTTTTTCTAAAAATTTTTTACTGTGAAAGAAAGTTTGACAATGGTTATTTCGTTGGTACTGGTAGATACTTTTCAGCGAGAATTTCCAAGATGCGCTTTGGTTTCAATTTCAACTTGAACAATTCACAATTCTTTTTCTTTGAATCTTGATTTATGCCTATTGTTCGTGGATGTTCATTGCACAATTTGCATTTATTTGTTCATCATGTACAATATTGTAGAACAAAACAATTGTAGCTGGACACTGTTTTAAACGTCTCTTGATTTGATTGCATCTGCAGTATACTCGTTTGCTTTCACTTATATTTTATGATATTTATCATTGCTCAAAAGACTATTATTATTTATTTTCTCTGTTGCTCGTTTCTTGTTGTCGTAGGTACGAAACGATGATCACTTTCTTCTGTTTGATCTTGAACGCTTCGAAATATCTTGAATATTATCTTCCTTACCTTCGGTATCATTGTGATCGTGTGCTACGCGTTTTGACTGAGCCATTGTAGATGCTTGTTGAATGTTTATAAATAATAAAAATTAAATAATAATAGAAGTAAAATATTTAATTGATACGGATAGCTTAGCTTTATGACTGGATTTGTATTTTAAGAAAAAATTATTTTTGTTTTATAAATTATTAATTTGTTATTTCTAAATTTTGAAAATTCTCATTTCAAAAAAAAATAAAAAAAAATTATACTTTCACCACCTTTCACATAAACATTTAGGAAACTGTGATTGTGAATTTTATTTTTATTTTAGGAAGTTCCAGATAGCCAAGAATATTTTCCTGATGAAGTAAACTTTGTTAATTAATTATTTAATTAATTAAATTCAATATTCAGTTAACTTGCGGAATTTGCACATTTAGAAGGAAAAATACCATTCTGGTATGTGGTCATATATTTTGTTCGCGAGTGTTCTAGGAGGCTTCCTATATGTCCTCATTGTAGAGAAATAACCAAAGTTTTCACTGAAATGATTTTGAAATGATTTTTAGCAATATTAAAGTTGAAAATATAAAAATTATTTCATGTTAAACTTGTGTATTAAATAAATAAAATTTAAAATAAAATATATATATATGTGTGTGTGTGTGTGTGTGTGTCTGATAAAAGATTTTAATGATAGTACTATGATGGCCGAAAAAAAAGCATTTACCCATTTCAGCAGGACTATAATTACGCTAGAGTTAAACAATGTCATCAATTCATTGGTGAAGAATGTATTAATTTTCTCAAGAATGTGGAAGAATTAGCAGAAAAAGTGGTATCACGTTATTATATGCAAAATGGGATTAAACCAATGGTCATTTCTCAAGATCAACAAGTTTCATTTAACTTCGCAATATAATGCTGCATTTCCAATAAAACTGATATAAACATAGTTAGAGATCATGACAATTTTAGTACGAGATATTTAGGAGCAGTCTGTTAAAAATGCAATTTATCTTGACGAAATAGATTTTCGTTTCCTATTGTATTTCATAACCTGCGAGGTTATATGCACCATATATTAAAATATGGAATAAACCAATTTTCTAATTGGAATATTAGTTGTATTCCAACAAAATCAGAAAAGTTTCTACACTGATCACCTATTTCAAGAAGATATAAAATTCATTGATTCATATCAGTTCATTAAATACTCTTTGGATCGAGCAGTGAAGACTTTGACCAACTTAACTTTAACAAATTCAGTTCTTCAAGGATCAATTGTGCAGAAAGCTTAGAAATTCTCGAAGAAACCTATGAATTGTATTCAATATGGAACGGAGTCAGTGAAATTGAAGATGATAAAGCCAAAATATATGAGCGGAAACAAATTGTGAAACTTTGTTGGATTATATGATGGTATACTTAAAACTTGATGTATATCTTCTGGCTGATTATTTCCGATAATTTTGTAGTAAATCATTAGCTCACAATAGATTGGAACCTTTAAATTTCAGGTATGTCATAGGCATCAGCGCTCATGACTTTGGATTGACCTAGATACAAGATGTACAATTTAAAGATGTACAAAATGTACAATTTCTATGAAGCAGTAATCAGAGGTGGGTTGACATTTGTCAACAAACATGTAAAATCGGATGAAAACACTGAGTTGTTGTACATTGACATCAACAACTTGTATGGATGGGCTCTGAGTTAACATCTACGATATGGAGAATTAGAATGGATTTATCAAGATTTAGAGAATATTCTAGAAGAATGTAAGCCAGTAGATCTAGAAAATCTTGATTACGGACATACTGTAAGGTTGACATAGATATTCCTGATGAAATCCACATTTTTGGACGAAATACCTATTGCAATGATCTTGGATAATTTGTTGGATACGTCAAATTATAATTATGTTATTGGTAAATTCAAGGATGAGAGCAAGAGGGTTAAATATGATGAATGGGTTTTCTTCGTCCTGAGAGTTACAGTCTTTTTGGAGGAACGAAGAAAAACATGAAAGCAAAAGGAATTAGGTTAAAAGATACTGAAATAAGTCATCAGTCTTATATTGACTGTTACAATGAAATCATAATTCCAAAGGTTCATCAGAAACGCATTGGATCAAAAAATCATCAACTTTTAACATTTACAACAAAAACAGCACTTACAAAAAAATGATGACAAGGGTTTGGGTGGGTAAGAATCAGAGTTTCGCATACGAACATTATTACATAACAATTTCTGAGGAATCTTAAGATAATACATTTCCATAATATATGGTATGGTGATCTCGAAAATCATTTATTTGACTTGTAAATACTTGTAGATAGTTGAATAATGTTGGAAAAAGAATCACTAAAACAATAGATTTAAATATTTTACATTTAAAATTTAATATTTATAAACTTTGTGTAATGCATTGATCATTAGGATTCAATCCTCTTCTATAAATAGGTTTCGGTTATTCGACAAATTTATTGAGTATGTTTAATTGAATTATTGAGTCATACAACTGTTGCATCACTCCTTTATATAAAATTAAAGATCAACTGAGGATGACAATGTGGTCAAAATTTATTTCATTTTTGTATAAATGACGTTTTATTTTAAAGAACATTTACTATTATTATTTATTTTTCATTACTATTTAAATAAAAAATCAAGTTATGTAAATATAAATCAGATTAGTTAATAAGCATTCTACGGAAAATCTGTCTACTTTTGGAGTTTTAAATTAATTGAGATCAGAAAAATGAAAATAAGATATCGAAAACAGAATTATGGGGCAAATAAAACCAGGATTCTGATGCTGTACCCGAATATAAGAGGTAAATTGTAGCCTTAAATATCATTTATTTTTAAAAATTAATTAGATCCGAAACAATAAAAAATCGTACATGAGTTCATAATTCGGGCACGGACCCCAGATAAAAATATTCAAACAAATTTATGGAATAAAACAACGAATAATATTTGTTAAAATATATTCAAATAACTCGGATACTTTATAAAAATATATCTAATTATAAATGAATTTTTATGAACTGGCAAGGTTTTGAACATGTTATACAATTCTTGACAATATTTTTGCACAAAACGCAATAACAATGACCACAATCTGACGCATAATTAATGTTATTTTCCTGACATTTGTGGCACATTATCTAGAAAATAATTTATAAATTACAAATTAATTTAATTAAGTTTTTTTAAATAATTCTTTTGAATTTGTTAACAAATAATCTTTGAATATTTGATTGTTAGGTAAAATTATAAATAAAATCAATATTCTTATTTATACACCTTAATTTCGACTAGATAAATGTTTTTTCATCCTATTAGCACAAATTTTCGACACTGTCTTTTTCAAGTATTGTAGCATCCGTGCCGAAAATATGAGTGAACAGGAGGCAAAATCGGTCCTTCCTTTTTTAAATAAAATTACATGCAAAATAATCAGAACCTTCCTTCACAAAATAAATTTGCCTGTTTACATTCACAAAACTTGCATCACTGCTGTAACTTTAAAATCACAACTTTGTAAATCACTAAAATCAACTTTCTTTACCACTATTCTAATCGTCTTTCGAAAACAATTTAAATTTATCTACCTATGACATGACGTGACTGATTTATGGAACATACATAGAACATGGGGAAACAAATGAAATGTGTTTTTGACATGCCCTAAAGTAATGGACATTAGAATGTCCCATAGAGCAAATGATAGATATTTATTGTCCAATTTCTTAGAATATCACGATGTTATACATTTTTCCTTTCAGTGTTCAAATTGATCGAAAATATGCGTCAAAATCGAGAACGGGCGCAACAACAGGTCGAGGAGCTAAGAACAAAACTCGTCAAGTTTAAGAGACAGTGCCGGGAATTGTAAGGCAAGTGGTTTATTGCCGTGGAAATGCAAAAACTCCTGAAGCTGATCCAACAGCTACAACTTCAGAGCGCCCAAAATCAAACCGAGATACGGGCTTTTCGTCTGAAAATTACTAGTCTAGAAACTCAGGTGCGCCAACAAGCGGTAGACCAAGACGTGACCGCCCAGATACGACCAATGGCGGGAATCATAAGCGCACCCCGCATCTCCGAGCCACCTGCTCAGCCTAAGAAGAAGATCCATTCCGGTAATGCAGCAAGGGCAAGGTTGAGTCAAGCAAAGCCAGCACACATGCCAATTACCAGATCCTTATAAGGACTAATAATCAAATACATGTGGTGAACATTGAACTTGTTGTAGAATTAAATATAATCGTAATATTAAATTTCTTTTATGTTTATGTACTAAACCTGTCGGCTAAGTGAGATATAAACAGGAAATGAGATCCGGGAACACATTCTACAACAGGGACCAGGAAAAATCGGACACAGACTTTCTATCGGCAGTCCGTGCACCCAAGTGAGTACTGGACAATTATAGTATGCAGAGCATGCTCACTTTTTGCTGGTTCTCAAACCCTTGATACATTACCAACATTGATCACTCAACGGCACGAGGTTAAATGTTTGATTACCTGTAACCCACCAAAAGTCAAAAGAGAAGCTCATGAGAAGGACAAAGAACTAAATATTCTGCCCGAATTAAGACGTAGAGTAGTAAAAGTGGAAACCAGGCTAATGGAATTATTCCAACCATCAAATAAAAGAAACCCACCCGAATAAATAAAAACAAGATTGAATGTAAATAAAATGTAAATATGTTAATCACCGAATACAACAATATGTGGTTCAGAACAACTCTAATCTTAGTAACATTCTTTTGTTACGTACAACCTCAACAACCAATCGGATCATTAAACTTAATTATAGACAATCGAAATTCAAACAAATCTCCTAAAGACGAACCCTGTCGACAAGTGAACCCTGAACACCCAACAAGAAGTACTCGAAAATATCAGAGCAACCAGATCCTATATAAATAACATCTAATTATAATGCGGATCGAATCCTATGAGCAAAATGATGGAAAAAATGATATTAGTCCAAATTCATCAACTCGATCAGATGGAACAACGAGCACAAAAACGACCATTCTCCAGTCACCCCGAAAACCTAACGAAAAAGTGAACAACGAAGATATTCTTCTATGTGGTATTAGCAGAAGCTACCCTCATCCTAATAATAGTGGTCGTAAAAATCTACGAAATCGCCAAACAATATTGATCCAGCAATCCAACAAGAGAAACCCAATATCATCGTCCTCAAGAAAATGCAATGGCAAACATCCTGCGAGCTACAGTTCAACCCAGACTCTCAACAAAAATGTCAGTCTTCCAAACCAAATGTCGCAGAACCCATTAGATAAATGAATCCAGCCAACCATGGCCGAAGAGAGAGGGGAGACGGGTATTTTTCCTGGGGCCCAATTTTGAAAGGGGGCCCGGAGAGGTGCACTAAAATTTTTAATCGTAACAGAAAAACTTGTAAACTAAACACACCAAAATTGCAACTGTTGATTTACTTCTTTTCGGATGGTAAAGCAACGTTTTTTTCCGTTGATTCTGATCTTAAAGATTTGTCGATGGATTTTATGGTTTTCACCTTTGATTTATCGTTAAATGACGATTTTTAAATTTTTTTCAAGTTCAAATCAACTGTGAAATGATGTATTTACTCTCTTTAAAACATTAAATCAAATATGAAATCTTTCAAATTAATGAAAAATTCATTGATTTAAATTTTTGTAAAGATTTTCAGAAAACCTTTGATTCAATGAATTTCACCGCTGATTTTTTTCCTGTATGTATGTAAAATGATAAATTGTCGGTGTCGGCCAGAGATTATAAGTAACTAGATAAAACATGTCTATTGTTCTCATTTGCAAAGGTGTTGTCGAAAAAAAATCAGATTTAGTAGGGACAAAAAAATCCATTACTAAAACCTCATTTAGCAATTCTTTGCATTGAATCGATTTTGGCCAGACAATTGAACTTTGACGATATCATTTCGGAATTCGCAAATTTAAAATGTTTATGTAATTTTCATTTAAAAATAATTAATATCTTTTAAATGTAACATTGAATTTAAATACATTCTTTCAAGATTTCAAAACTACTAAAAATAAACGAATGTTTACTATCACAAATAATCACAAGAGGCGCATATCAAGGGCTGAAAATTTTCATTTGATGTTCAATATTTTCAATTATATTCCATTTCAAAAAACCCAATTGTCCGTTCAACCAAAAGTATGCAAACAAAACAAACAAAACACAACAATTTAGATTAAAAAAAATATTATAATAATCGATAAAGGGCCCACATTAATCATTTTACCGGGGCCCGGCCAGGCTTCCCACGGCCCTGATTAAGATAAATAGGTAAATTAAGGGCTAATTTTTAAAATTAGGTAATCAATGGTCTAGAATTTTAAATAATTAATGAAATATTTTTCAGTCAATTTTATATTGAAACTTTTATGAAATATTTTTCAATGTTAATTTTAGATGCAAATCTTTGTGAATTAATCAATGACCACATGAAATTATTGGTTAAATATGTAAATAAGGGTTGTTAAGTAAATTATGGTGTAAAATTAATAAATACGAGGATAAATAGATAAATTAAGGTAATCAATGGGCTCAAATTTTTTAATTAAAGTAATCAGTGGATATATTTGGTAAACAAGGGCTAAATTAAGTAGATTTATGGCTAAATTTTAAAGTTAAGCAAATTTAATAAATTTAGCAAAAATGTTGATTTTCATCAAAAAATGAGTAATTGTCAACCACTTTAAAACACCACATGAAATTGAAAATAATTTAAATAAAATTACAATGAAAGACCATAGAATTCTAATTCACAACAGATCTGCTTAACTAACATTACTAACATCCGTAATAACTTATTATTACAAAGTAAAAATTGCATGCTTATTCAATAAATATTTATTGTTAATTCGTTTTATTTTATATAGCTTGAGTTTATCCGACAGGATGTTTTGTCCCCTGTGGGTATTGGTCGTAAAGGTATTGGTCACACTCAACTCCCACCTACTCATTAACTAGATGCTAACAACCAGTTAACAACCAGATACCAACAATGTATCCTCAATAACTAACATCCAGATACCAACTACCAGGTACTAATAACCAGATACTTACGAACACATACCAACAACTAATCCCATCAAGAAATTAACAAATATCAACTTACAATTAGTTACTAACAACTAGATACCTGCTACCATTTACATTACAACCAACAAACAAGTATTTACAACCAGATAACTACAATTAAATACCAATTAGTTACAACTAGATACTAACAATCAACAACTAGGTATCAGACACTAACAACCAAGAACAAGATACCAAGTACTAAGCACTATCAACCAAATACTTACAACCAAGTGCAAAGTACCAACAACCAACTAGCAACACATAAAAATAATAACAATTAAATACAAAATATTCTTCAACACATACACAATCTTCTTGTCAACATCTACAACTAAACTCAATCAACCAAGTATCAACAACTATTTACCAACAACTAAGTATTAAACACTATCAACCAAGCACTAACAAATAGATTTTTAAAAGAAAATCCTCTTCACTTGAAAAATTGGGATGAAAAATTAATAAAATTTCAACTGAACTCGAGATTTTCCAACAACTAGGTAAAAATTGATAAAATCATTGTAAAAATTTAAATTATTCAAAAAATACAAAATAAATATCATAAAAATGTAATTAATGGACAAGTACTTTAAATTCAAATCATTAATAATCCAGTAAATAAAAAAATACTGATCATTCAAGTTACTATAAATCATCTAAGATAATAAATTAATAAGAATTTTGAAATAAGATCTAGTAGATAATTGATTTAGATTGAATAAATTAATTGAAATAAATTACTTTGGTTATGGTCCAAAATCTGTCAAGTAAATTGTTTGGTGTCGATTAAATATTAGAAACATCCATAAAAGCTTTAATTTTTTTTCTTAGAAGTTTATTTATGCTAATTATTGTTGTTTTCGATATTGAAAGATTTTCCGCTGTTCTTGTAATATTATCTTCTAAGATAAATGCTTCAATAATTTTAATTAGTTTTCCGAATGATAGTTTATAATTTTCAAACACACTATCTTTTTCGCAATGAAAAGCATCCTTTACATTTTTGCTTTGGTAAGAGACATTTGAATGCCATCAGCCGGGCATATAAATCGATCTCTTATGAGATATCGCATAAATTTTAATATATAATATATAATCATAATTATTAAAATTTACTACACATAAAAAAATCTACTTCACATTAAAATTTTTTCTTTAATTGTAATTTACTCGTCAGATTTTGGACCATAACCATTGTGAGGTGTTTTCAACTAAGAGTTAAATATTTCAAAAAATTATTAAGATAATTTTAAATGATAAATAATTATCATCTAAAAAGATCAAATTTCCCTAAATATATGTCTAAAGATTAGTATTTTAACGATAAGTAAAAGATCATATATTCTCCCTCTTAATGTTAGAGCAATGAGATTTAAATTCAATTTTTATTTCTTGTAATAGAAAATTTTAAAATAATTTGTCCTTGATTAACATCATTTATCAATAATTTAGTATTAATTTAGTATAATATAATTTATGTTAATTGATGGTTAACTAGTTGCTAGTAATCAATTCAAAGAAGGAAGTTAAGTAGATCTTTTGTGAATAAAAATTAGAATTCTATATTTGAGTTTTATGTCTTTCGTTGTAATTTTAAAATATTTAAATTATTTTACTTAATTTTTCACTATTCATTTCAACGTAGTGTTGTATTATTTTAAACATATTGATAACTGACGGATTTATTTAATGCACTTCCAATGATTTCCTAAAAGTAAATCATTTAAAAATACTTATATAAAAAATTTTTTAATAAAAAATAATAACGTTAAAATTAGGCAAATATATTGATTTAAATGTTTAAATATTTAAAATGTTTTCCGGTGACTCAAATTTTGATGGGGAGGGTAATATGACCAAATTTAAAAATAAATCCAAAACTTTTAAATGTTTAAACGTCATTTTAAATATAATTTAATTACTTTATCTAGCATTTTGGTAACTGGCGCATACTCAATTTTCTAAATTGTAATATGTTTTATTAAAAATAATAAATATGAACATATTGATAACTCACGGATTTATTTAATGCACTTGCAATGATTTCCTAAAAGTAAATCATTTAAAAATACTTAAATTACAAAAATGTTCTATAATAAAAAATAATAACCCTATTGTACTACTGTAATATAATAAATTTATAATTGAAATTTCATTTTGAAATTAATAAATTCAGAATATCAAAGAAATAGTAACCAAGTTGTTTTAATAATAGTGAAGGAATACTTTTGAATATTTTCCAAATAAATTGTCGATATGATTATTAAATTCTAATATCATTGCTATTTATCATCCTTTCTACATATATAATTCCTTTTTGAATTATAATTAATCAGATACGTTTATCCCCGTCCTTGAAGAAAAATTAAGATAATCTACTGACATTCATTATTTTCGAATAACAAAAAATTATGTTGGACTTCCACATTTGGTGATTTAGCTTGCTTAGCCTTTTATTTTCCAGACAAAGATCCTCTTGTTTAGCGACAGCCGTCAGAGAATCTGCCAAATTGATCAATAATTGCGATATATCTTTCCTTCCTGAATGTTTCCTGTTATGGGCCACATATATCAATGTACACTTCTCCCACGGTTGTCTACCAGTATAAATTTCCAACTTGAACCCTGTGCCATATCCTTTTTTATTTGTTCTATTTCTGTATTATCTTTTTGCCACTTATAATCTTCAACTTTTTCCACCGTGTTTATTCTTCAGGTTTCCATTCTTTCCACTTTCGCGTCTTCGTGTGTCAATAAACATTGTGTGCATGTTTCACATGTACTCCTTGACAACATATCTGCATTTGCATGATCCGTGCTTTTTCTATACTCTAGTTTAATATCCAAACCACTGAGGTAGTTAATCCATATATATATATATATATATATATATATATATATATATATATATATATATATATATATATATATTGCCAATAACTCTTTCCTTGATATGTAATATCCATTTTCATGATTGCTCATTGCTCAACCGTTGTCGTCTTTCTGTGATAATACTGCTCCAAGCGTGTCAAAACTCACATCAGTATCCAGAATAAATTCTCTTTCGAAATCTGGAAACCCTAGAATAGATGAGGACATTAAAGCATTTTTCATATTTTTGAATGTGATGTTGCATCCCTCAGTCCAAATTAATTTTTTGTTGTTTAACCCGCATAGCTCTTCTAAACCTCTTGCCTTTTTTCTGTATATCTTTATAAATCTTCTATAGTAATTGCATATTTCAAGGAAGCCTCGCAGATTCTTAACATATTTTGGCTTTTCAAATGATTTAGTCGCGTCTAGCTTTGACGGATCCGTCTGTATACCATCTTTGTTGATTATGTGACCTAAATATTTGACTTCCTCTTTAAGGATATGGCACTTTTTAGAGATTATCCTAAGACCCGCCTTTCCAATTTCTTCCAGCACATCATTTAAAATTTCATAGTGATGATTGATCATTACTGTAAATATCAAAATATCGCCTAGGTATACTGCTGCATATCTCGTACCCATTAATACTTTTCCCATCAGTTCCTTAGACGTACCCGATGCCGCTGCTATTCCAATTGACATTCTGTTAGAACAGTATTGCCCTGACTTTGTTGAAAACGCCGTTTTTAACTTTGATTCGACTTCTAGTTCTACTTGATAATATGCATTTCCAAGATCTATCGAACTGAAATACTTTGCTCCACTTAATTTACCTAACATCTCTGCTATATTCAGAAGATGGAACGCCTGTCTCTCAGTTACTAGGTTTAATTACCTGAAATCAAGGCGTAGTGGGATATCTTGCTTTTCTTTCTATCAGTCGTATATTAATGGGGTGTTCCATGGCGAATTACACTTTTTGATAATATTTTTTTCCCATAAGTTTTTTATCGCATCATCTATTTTACCTTCCAAATTGACTGGTTGTCTCCAAATTTTTAATGTTTATTGGTTTCCTTCAGTTTCTATTTTATGCTTCAACAGCTTTATGCAGCCTATGTCCCATTTATCAGTGATAAAAACATTTTTATTCTTTTTTATAATGTTCAGCAGTATCGGGTTAATGTATTCTTTTCTCTTAACATCCTTCCATCTGCGTTATTGTCTTCTCAAATTTGGCTTCGATACTGCATATGTGCTCTTGCTTTGTTTTCTCGACCTCTTCTACTGGCCACTTTAGTTGTATACCAAACATTTTTTGCAAACTCTATACCACGAATTACCTCTGGAGTCATATATCTTACTATCGTAAACTTACCTTTCTTTTCCTGTCATTTATTCCTATTTCTAATATTGCTTTACCCTTCGTTTCTAAAACACTATTATTAGCATATCTCAATGTATCAGTCGTTGTTGTTAGTTCTCAAATTTGCTCCAAATCATGACATTTACTGTAGCTCCTGTATCGAGCAAGCATTCTATCTTCTGGTCTTGTATTCTAATAGTTACAATTGGTCGACTTTGCCTTTTATCATAACTAATAATATCATTTTTCCATTTGCCTAATGTGAGTATTTGTATTTTTTCTCTTTACCTTTCTGCAAAATCCTTTTTATGAATCTGTTTACTTTCCTTATTACATTATTTTCCTCTTCCGTTACTTCTGTATCTTTTTCTAAAATTCACGATATTTTATTTTTATTATAATAATTAATAATTTGGGAGTCAGCATCGTTGTTTAATATACTGCCCGACTATCTCCTCTTCTATCGGGGCGTTCATATTTGGGTATTCTGTATTTATCTTCTATTCTTTTATCACTTGGTTTCGTCTATGAATGCTACGTATCCCTGCCCGCCTGTCTTGTCCTTTTTCTTTCCTTGTAAAACAACTCCCTGCTTCGTATCGCTCTTGTTGTCTACCAAAATTCTCATTGATTCTCAATATGTTCTTCTCTCCAAATTTTGTAACCATGTGCCTCTTCATGACCTACCAAGCTACACCTCGTACACTTTATTTTTTGATAATCTCTTCTGACGTGCCCCGTGGCTCCACACGCAAAACATTCAACTATCTTTCTTTGCCTATGTTGGCACTGACTTCTAACATCTCCTTGTTTTCCACATGTAAAACATGTAAATATCTTCCTTGTTATGCTATCTCTACTCAAATGCCCTACCTTATGACATTTTCAAAATTCGTTCTTAGTTCTGTTCGGTCTTTCTTCTCGATACTATCTCGGCTTGGTGATACAATATTTCTTGTTTAATTTGTAACCGCGTCTCTGTAACTTCTTGTTATATTCTGTTCTGGCCTTCTTTCTCTCACTGCATAGATCTCTTATGCAGCTATACGAGATTCGTGCAATTTCTTGATTTTTTTCTTCACTTCCACTATCAGTAATTCGACCATCACTTCATATCTTGAAGTAGGAATTTGCACCATTTTAAAATATTTATCACATTCTTTAATGAATATCTCAACATCATCTCTTCTATGGCAATCGTTTGGAAATAGCTTCTTTATGAAGAAATTCATAGACGTGGTCGCCATATTAGAAGCTGCTAGAACATCTACTAAATTATTTTTTAAATCAGGTTCAAAAGATAACGTCATAGTGTAAAGACATAAATCTTATTCGAATAAAGATTTTATTCAAAAGGACATTGAAATAAGTAATGGATATATCTGCTCCAGTAGTCAATGTTCCAACGAAAGCACGGACACTGATCTGGAGATTGTGCAGAGATTGTTGATGATCTTGAATTTTAGCATGTAGACTTCATTATCGTACGATGTGAAAGTATTTGGATCTTTGTCGGGAATAACTTTGTTAAAATAACTCCTTTTGGTTGAAGACGGATCAGTCGGTTCCACATAGTTCCAAGTATTTATTTTATTAATTTTCAAACAAATTTTCAGCCTTGAATAAATATTTTCAAAAAAATTTTTTAAAAGTTTCGATATTTAAAATGTATTTATTTAAAAATTATTTCCTATTAAAACATTTAAAATACTTATTTTTTTAAAATTTATCTTTAATAAAATCTCTTTTTAATATAAAAGTTATTTTAAAACTTATTTTAAAGGTTCATTAATTATCATTTAAAATTATCTTAATAAATTATTGAAANTCCGTACTGAATAAATATAAAAAAATGAATAAATCTTAACTATTACAACTTCCACATCTAGAGGAAGATTTTCTACTGCACTTTGTATACAATTGTTCACGATGTGACCAGCACAATTTACACCAATTAAGTCTCTTCCAATAGATTCTTTCATTTTATAGAAAACATTATTTTTTCCTTTTCTCGCAGCGCCACCAAAATTGCAATTGGTATTATCAGCACATAAAGCCAGCAATTTATTGGCTATTTCATATTTTATTAAAACTATTCCATGCATTAAAGGGTTAATATAACTTGTTATAATGTCAGATGTTTCTCCTGGTAATTGTTTAATTTCAAAAATTTTTACAACAATTCCTTGTTTTGGTAAAAAGTATCTGCCCAGAATTGGCCAGAGTTTGACGCTTCCGTGATTCGAACAGTCTGAATAAATAGTTAAAAAATTCACAGAAGACACATCATTTGCAATTGAATTTAAAGATAATGGTGTAAAAATATTGCAAATTATTGCCTCTGATTTTGTTCTGGCACAAGCGAATTTCTCATTGAAACATTTCTTAATTAATTTTGTCGTGCAATCAGTGGAACGAAATGAATGATTATGTTGCACTGTGTGATATGCCCAGGCACCTTCAATAAGAGCCAAATTCTTTTCGCTATCGTTAAAGTTTTGATTTCTTAAAAATGAATTTAAGTTGTTACTACTACTTGCAGCAATATCAGCTTTTTTGTGTTTCACACTTTTTAAATGCTGCGATATGTCCCAGCGGCCACTGCTCGCAATTGAAAATTCAGCATAACATTTGGAACATCTTACGTCACTATCTGTTGAGGTTTTTTTAATAAATGGATATTCTTTTTCTAGTAATTCATTAAATATACATTTCCGCTTTGGTGGCATCCTTTAAAAAAATTATTCACTAACTATTAATAGAACATTTTAAGATTATCTAAAGTTACTTACGTTAAAATATTCAAATAAACATTAAAACTAATATATGTCCTTATAAAATCTTTAAAAAAAATTATTCACTAATTATTAGTAGAATTTTTATACAAAGTTAACTTTAAATATTCAAATATTCAGTTAACACGTTGACTGCCACGCGTGTTTACAACAAAATCCCCGTCAGGCCACCGGCGCCACTGTAAGATGCGTGCTCTGCTACCGCATGTCTGTTTACATTTCTTTCGGTACTCTCAGCCCGATATCTATTACGATCCTCATTTATCACATTATTACTCTGCACGAGCAGTTGTAATCTTTGCCGTGTACTGAGTAGTACAACTAATATCTCTGCCCATAATTTTTCAATAGTGAAGAGAAAGATATATTTTGCACTGTAAATAATTTTGTTAATAAACGATTTTTAAAAAAATTCAACAGTATTATTATCTCCTGTCATATATTTATCTAAATATGTTCGGAAATCCTTTGGAAGGAGTCACCCGATGTGGCCTGATGAGAACTCTTGCTGTCACCTGAATACGGGTGACGTGGCCTGATGAGAACTTTTGCTGTCACCCGAATACGGGTGACACGGCAGTTAACGTGTTAAACTACAAATATTCAAATAAACAGAAAAACGAATTATTTACTTATTTTAAACATATGTTTTAAAATTTTTTTGACATTTTTTTGACATTCTTCTATTCACAATAAGAAATCGATTTTCTATTCACAATAAGAAATCGATTGATATTTAAAAGTTCTGTTCACAATAAGAAAAATTGCATTGTCGCTGCCCTTACTAGCTGCATTGTATGTAGCTGCAAAATAATAAAATTTGCAATGTAGTTAGATATAAAAATGAAGAGATTTGCCGTTGTGAATGATTTTCACGCGTTGCAATAAATATATGGTATTTCAGAGATATGAATAAAATAAGGACTTTATGGAAGTATGGCGAGAACAAGGGACAAATTGCGTCCCTTTAAAAAAATTTAAATTTAAGGAGTGCCATACTGAAAAAAGGGACTGTCCCTTGAAAAAATGGACGAATGGTCAGCCTAACTATAATATATTAAGAATATATTAGCTTGAAGCCTTTAATAAATAAATATATTAAATTAAAAAAATCACTCTCTTTACTTAAATTTTGAATTTTTTATACGGTTATACGGGTATTTATACGATATAAAATGATATACTTCTCCGATTCAATGCGAGGAATTCACTCGCTCTACTGAAATTTTAACTTTTTTTATGGTTATACGAGTATTTATGCGATATAAAATACAGTATAAAATGTCACTAAAACTATTAAATGATAAATTCCACCATCCAATTCGAAGGATTGTAATCCGAAGCCGAGATTTTAATTGGTTATTTCCAGTTTCTAAAACAGATGAAAGAAAAAGGAATTTAACAAAATAAAATTATGTTTATACGTAGCAATTTTAATTTAACCATATTTTAGTGTACATAATAAAATTATTTGCTGTACATACTCATTGGCGTCATTTAAAAGGTGAATAAAAAATAAGCAGAATTTTTTACATCTTTAATAATAGAGGAATAAATCTTTGGTTACGTACTGTATAAGTAAAGTCATTTCTATAAACATTTGTATTGACTAGTTAATTAGTAAATTATTTGTCACATCTCCTATTGAAAAAAAAGGTTTCTTCCAAATAAAAAAAATATTATTTCGATTTTTTTTCATTACTGTAATTCTTTTTTTAAGAACCGCGTATAAGCAAGGTCGTGTTCTATGAGAGCGCGTTCTACGAGACATTGCTGTATTGATCTATTGCCATTTAATAATATATTATAGCAGGTAAGATAGTTTTCTATATAAATTTTCACATATTTACTGAATTAGAGGAAAGAAACGAAATTTTTAGTATATACTGTATCACGCAAACTTATGTATTTGTGTTTTAAGTTCACACAAATTTTTTATATTTTTGATTAAATAAATACTTTTTTCTAAATTTTTTAATTCGAAAATATTTTAAATTTTAATAATATTAAAATGATAAAATCTTACATTACTAATTTCTGGATCTGGGAGGCTTATATTGTGGTTATCGGTTGATATCTAAAATTTTAATTTTAAAATTCATAAAAGATTAAATAAATAAATTGATAGTGATTTTGATATTACAATAACAAAATCAATATTTTAACATTTTTTCTATAATCATGTTAATATGTCTCTATTATATGGCACTGTCGGATTCATAGGAAGTAGGTGATCGACCCCCCCCTTTACTTGTTATAAGTAAGACACCATGCAATGTCATCAAAAACTAAAATATAATAAAATTATAATAAAATAAATATTGTAAATTATAATTATAACCATTTATTTAATTGTATTATAACAATTTATAACACAAAATTTAGTTTGCGATTTCCCGATTACGCAAAACGCTCAATTACAAATTCGACATTTAGTTGAAGGTCTTTGTGTGCATTAAGTCGTGCCAAGCAGAATAATCTGTCATAATATTTATTCTATTACGATATTTCGATTTAAATTGAATTTATTTAATTTTTAACACTTGTTGAATTCACATGTAAGGACTTTTGTTGATATTTTTTGTTAAATAAAATAAAATTGTTATTAATTTTCCATTTTTACTTCTGTTTTCGTACTGATATTTATTTCCATAGAAATCTAGCTGAGCCATGTAGAAAAATATCATTCCAATAGTAGGGTCGCGGAAAAGATTCAACTAAAAATTGGGTCAGACAAAAAAAATTTAAGAATTTCGGCTTTATATTATAATATGTTCCAGATTTTAATTTATTTATACAAAAAGAATATAACATTTGTTGTGTTAAGGTATTCTATAAATTTTATGATATAATTAAAATGTGAAATTCTGAAAGCGCGAAATGTTAAACAAGATCATTAACGCATTCTTCATGGATTACGCGCCAAACGTGAGCAAAGTTCTTTAGGTAACGCACGTCACGCGCCTAGTGTGAATTCTAGTTTCATTTTCTCATTTCAGAATTAATTTCAGACAAAATAAATGTATTGAATAAATGCAAAAAAATTTGTAAGATTTAGAATATCTTTGAAGACTCTCAAGTAATACTACACTTCATTTTATCAGTAGGATAAAGCAGTGGTGTCCAACCGAAATTGGTTACTGGGCCAAAATAAAAAATAAAAATATAATGTGGGCCGCACGTATTTATTTATTATAAAAAATTTATACAAACTAAATTATGTTTTACATATACATACATATTACTTAATGTGAAACTTGTTTTTCAATTTTTTCAGATAATTTTTTTATGTCCACAGGTATTTTCGAAGTTGCACATCGTAGTTGGTTTTTTAAATTTTCATCAGTTAATCTATTACGACTTTTACATTTAACAATCTTTAATTTTGAAAAAAAAGATTCGCAAAGATACGTGGTCCCCATTGCAGCTGTAACGCTTATCGCTAGTTTTCTTAGATTAGGAAATTTATCATTGCATATGTATTTTTTATAAAACTGAAATTTATCATTGGCTTCAAACATATATTTTAATTCAGAAGATGACTGGAGATCTATTAACTCCATTTGCAAATTTGTTGGAGCTGATTCCACAACAATGTCAAATGGACATAGGAAAATATTAAATATATTCTCATATTTCTTTAAATATGAAAATCTCTCCTGAAATTCTTGTAGTAAATTGGTAATTTCTTGTGCATATTTAGAAAAATCTTTTTTGTCACAATTAAATATATGTAATAATGGAAAGTGGACAGAATTTTTTGATTTTAATTGACTTTCATAAAGTTTCAGTTTTGTTATGAATGCTTTTATATTTCCATAACAGTCTGTGATCAACTTGTTTTCACCTTGAAGCTGCCTATTCAGTTCGTTTAATTTCATAGTAATATCTGTAAGGAAACATAAATCCAAAAGCCACTGCTCATCATATAATTCAGGAACATTTTGGTCATTTCATTATAAAAATTCCAATCTCTTCTCTCAAATTCCAAAATCTTTCTAAACATTTCCCACGACTTAACCAGCGAATTTTCGCATAAAAAAGCAAATCACTGTACTCAGATTCTAGTTCTTGAAGGTAATCTTGAAACTGACGATGTTTCAAGGAATTGTTTTTTATTGCGTTAACTGTTTTTATAACGACTGACATCACATGGTTCATATCAAATACTTGCGCACATAAATTCTCAAGGTGTAAAAAACAGTGACAAATAAAAAGGACCGGAGATAATGAAGCTTTTTCCATAGAAAGTCCTTAATAAAAGACTAAGATTAAAATAAATTAAAAATGAAATTAAAAATAATTTACTCAATGATATTTGATTCCGTTTTGATATATACACAATATTTCACACAATATTTTTAATAAATACCAAATATTTTTAAGCTAGCACAAGAGTTCGATAATTATAAATAAAATAATGATTTTTTAATAAATTTTTTACTTGTAATCATAGCAACCATTTTATGCATGATAGTCATAGTCACCATGCATAAAATGGTTGCTATGACTATCATGCATAAAATTTTTACACAAGTTGTAACCGTCTTTTGTGTTAAAACTAAAAAAAAATCTTAAAAGTAACCGTTTTTTTGTACAAAAAAATAAATAAATACACATTAAAAAAAATTTTGAACGCACATATGATATTTTACTACAATAAAAATTTATATTTGATATTTCATTACAATAAATATTTATACAAAACGGGCCGCACAAAATTATTGAATGGGCCGCAGGTTAGACATAGCTGCTTTAAAATAGTCGTAGGAATTAAATTATAGCAATTTTTATTTACGTTTAACATAATATACATATTTATAATTATACTACAAAACATTTATGTATTATTTTTGTAGATATTTATAATAATATCAGATATCTTAAAATTTTGAAAAATAATTGAATTTTCTTCATAATATTAATAAATAAGGCATTTTATTTTCATAAGTCAGTCGTATGCAAACTGTGCCACAATAAAATTTTTAATTTAAAAAAAATCTAAAAAAGAGAATGTTACGAGTTTGCTTAACAAAAATCGACGCTAGATTAGAATTAATTTACAACAAAAAAAGTCTGCTTTCTCATTAAATATAAAACTTTAAAATGAATTTAATAAAAAAAATATTCTATATAAAAAATAAACCATTTTTATTTGTGCCATGGCATATTTTGTGACACGAGCTAAAAGGTTTTCGCACCACTGCTCTATGTTAGCTACAAAGTTCAAATATTTATCTTGTCTGAGGGTTTTCGTTTATAACTTGTAAAATTAAACTGTAAAATGAAAAATATTTTAGTTCATAATATACTATAAAAGTCACAGAAAACACATAAAAAGCCGAAACAAATAATTTATTTATTATTGTCATTTGTAATGGTAAAAAATTGATATTTTTTGGGAATTATTCTTTTTTCTCTGAAATAATTAAATTTTCGATGACATAAATTTTATATCAGAAATATTAAGTAAAAAATATCTTTCCAACGTCTTGTTATAAATAAGAACAATTTGCTTGTTGTGGATGCAATTAGACCCGAAAATTGTTTTTAAAGAGAGGGTATAAAAAGAGAGCGATTGAGAAGAAAATTGCCATCTGGTTGAAGAAACAGAATTAAATAAATCATTAAAGGCGAAGCTGAAAGCGAATCAAACAGAGGTCAGCGAAAGAAAGAAGCAAACTTTGAATATAACTCCAATTACGTTCCAAACAAGACGACTAAACTGGTCATAGGACAACTGGTCATAGGACAAGAGCTCATATTAATATATACTTAATAAATTTACTTTAATTAAATATTAAATAAGTCAGGATAAAATATTCAAAAGTTTATTTATGGGATAGATAAGCTAATGCCCGTAAATACGTTATCGTATGTTGCAATTGCACTGCCAACTCTATCGCGCATAGTGCGATAACGCTTGAGCGCTGGTTGTTCTAAAAATGTGATAGATTGGAGGAATGATACCCTCTGTTTCACGCTGTCTTTCATCAAGCAATAAAATTTACATATCGTTGGGTGACGGCACTGGAACAAAACATGGAGACTATTATGTAACCCTTCAACAGCATTCATATTGGGCAGCTATTCCATCTGCCACTGCTTCTCGTTGATTCCAAACATCGATCGAAAATAACACAGGGGTTTAGGCTCTGCGACCACGGTGGCGTCGACTGCGTAGGTAAGTATGTTCAAAATAACTTATTAGCTCATTCATGTGTTCCACATCAAGCATAGCATTCGCAATTAGATCAAATGCCTTTAGGATATCATCTGCTGAAACAATGCACAAGCGCTGCTATGCACTTCACTGAACAGTGCATTTCGTCGTTTGTTTCGTACTGATGCTTAAGACCAACTTCAATTTTCTTTCGTAAGGACACTTTGTGAAAAGTGGAAGTAGCAGATACACTGATTAGTGCATTTGAATATGCTACATGAATAGCAAACATTGCTGCGATTTCAAAATCTGTTAAAATAACACTAGTGGTTGACGTTAGAATCATTTCTTAAACAGGTTGTAAGCAAACTGTTGTACACCTTCAGAGCTTTGTTTTGAAGGAAACAGTAGAATTTATACCGGTTCCCAAATTGAAATAAATGGTATATAGCTGAATCTTGAATATGACGTTATTTTGAAAAGGATGAACAATGTCGATGTTTCCATATACCAATACTTTTTTTGATGACGACGAAGTTGACGATTGAGAGACGATCGCTTCGTTAGAGTCATCAGTACGCTGGGATCCAGTGTAGGGGATATAACGGCCACAGTTGCGCTTGATTCTGCGAGGGTTTCTGTCATTCGTTCCTTCATCTTGTTAACAGCTTTTCATGCGTGTGACATTGTGACATTGCCTGCATGATTATGCTAGGCGTTGTATTATTTTATAACTCGTAAACCATTAGACAGTATAGTTGCCTTGCACTTCAGACTTCTACATATGTAGTATCTCTAAATAACGTTGCCTTGCAAACTTACCCTATGTTTACAATACGCATATCATTTGAAGATGAATGTTTGTTTTCCACGTTCAGGCGATCCATAATCTCCAAGCATGCCCATTTTTCATATAAGGGTATGGATATCTTTTAAAAGCAAATCAATTAATCATTAACAAAAATACAGTTTATCTATAACCATTTACTTTTTATTTTATATATTATTAATGACCACTTGTCCTATGGCCAGTTATCCATATGACCAGTTTGTTGAGATCAATTGTTCTATAACAAGTTGTCCTATGACTTGTTGTCCTTTGACAGGTGATCATAAAAGCATTAAAAACAACAAATATAACATTAGATCCGTGTTTATTTTGTATTAGGAAATTCACATATTTTTTTGTATTAGTCTTTAATAATATGTTGCCCAAAACTGATATCCTTGGCCTCTTTTTACAATATTAATTTTTGTAATATCAAATGGTCACCCCTGATATGTGGAGAAGGCCCCTTCAAAATTATAAGTCCATATCAACTGACTAATGCTTACTTCAGTTATGGAATATTCCGTAATCTGAAAATATGTTAATAAATTAAAAAAATAATAATTTTACTGGAGATGGGAGTGATGATCCGAAGGGTACACCTGAAATATTAAGTTGATAATAAATATTTAACATAGAAATAAAGTCTTTATTCGAAGTTTCTTGAAAACTAGAAAATAGGAAAGGCGAAACATTCAACGAACTTTTATTGAAAAGAACCTGTTTGAAATTTCTTATATATGATTTTGTGCATCCAAAACGGATATATGATTCATGTTGATTAACAAACCGGGTTTCGGTTAACCTGTTTCTTTCAGGAATTTATTATACGATAACTTGTTAGTAAGTCTAATAATTGCCATTGCGTTTATATAAATTTTTGTTACGGATTATATGTAAAAAAATCGTCTCGAAAAATTGTCTTAACAACTTTATTCTTTAAGTTGGGAAAATAAACAAAAACTTTAATATAAATATTGATTAAGTTATATCCGTCAAATTACACAAATTACAATTAAAAAATGTAAATACATTTCATCAATAATTATAAAAAATATATATAATTCATAAAATTATAAATACAGATTTTTCATGGTTTACTAAGAACGATTTAAAAAAACTGAATTAGCAATGAGTTCAATTTTTAAATGAGTTAACTTATTTTATTACTCGGGTGTTGATTAATAAAAACATTAATAAAAAAACTAATATATGTTAAAGAGCGTTCGTAAATTACATAACATCCAAAATAGTAATTTCGACTTTCCTTCCATTTTGCGTAATGTAATAAAAATTTCATGGAGCTTTCATAACTTATTTATATGTATTTAAAATATAATGTTATCTAGTGTCAAACAATAAATAGAAATACAGTATTTATTTATAATTTCATTATTTTTCAATATTTTTATTTTATTTCACATAATTTTTCATTTTACAATGAACACTGAAAATGCTTATCCAAATTTAAGAAGGGAATATATTATTTTACTCAGTTTTGCACATTTTTACAATGTATTCAACTCAAATAAAAATTGTATATTTTAAAAAGAAGTTCAAATAAATTTCATCAGTTTTCCTTTTTGTTTATCATAAACAATTTTCTGTGTAGTTATTTATATTTCAACAACATTTATTCTGCGTTACTTAACAAAATTTCTAGTCCTCCTCCTTGTTGTAACACTACGTAATAAATTCCTGCACCCCATTCCGAAAAGCGTTAAGTAATTTACGATTCTTTCCTTGGTGTATTAATTAAAGACGGATTTCTTAAATTTTGACATCATTAATTCTTTAATATATCTGTCCCATATACAGAATGTGACACACTTTGCTACCCAAGACCAACGCTTTTATTATAGTAAGTCTTAAACTAGATAGCTCATAACATAAATGAAACCACAGTACAAATTTATCTCAGTTGTATTTCTAGAAATATTTAGAAATATTAAAATCAGCACAGATTTTTCAATGAAAAGAAAACAGCCACAATAATAAAGTTGTAATAAAACATAGTAATATAATATATAGAATATGCTCGTAATAATACAAATAAACGAATGCAGTACCTACATTAAATACTCTATAATATATTACGAATAGTAACTACCTAACTATGCTTCTATAAAATGCAGTTTTCAGGTTAGGCTTTAAATTTTACATTATTTAGACTGGATTCGTTCTGAAATATGTGGAATCCACGAATAATCATTCCGATTTTATTTGAAGATTATTACTCAATTTTAATTAAGCAATATATTTGAACTCCAGAACGTCAGGAATTATAATGAGTGTTTCTGTTGTATTTTCTGTACTTTTCGTTTAATAAAATTTTAAATAACGCTTTGTATATGGAGATATGTGATTGATTTACTGCAAACATTATTTATAACATATTTTATCAGACAAATCAAGAAAGAAATAACTAATTATATTGCGATTTTTGTAATCTGAAACTATTTAGTGGCCTCCTCTGGACTTGAAATTTGGATATCTGGCTGCATAATCGGTAATAGTTAATGAAGGACGAGTAGTCTTTAAAACTCCAGGATCAATACTACAGTTTATTCTGTTTATTTACTGCAATATATACTGTAGAGTGCATATAATTAATGTTATAGTTTATTTATAATTTAAATACTTATACCAATAACTAATGATAGCAACTGATGAGGAAAGTCTTAATACCAAGTCGTAATTACCGACTACCTTTTACCAGCCAATAACCTTTACTTGAAGCATTTTAATAATAAAAGTATCTCATTAAATATTCTTAGTTACTACTTGCTGTGTTTAAATATTTTTGTGTTCATTATTTTAAGCAGACAACATAATTTAATACAGTTTATGTATGTTTAATTAAAGTAAATTAACTTTAGAATCAAAAACTTTTATTTCATTGGAAGACTATTCGGGTGAAGAAATTTATGTTCCATTAATTTTAAATTATATGTTCCAACTACCGTCGACAGTTTCCAGGCTGTAAGAAGGAAACCATCATAGACAAAACTGAACATTATAATGGACAGTAGTAGCGTGTTACACTACTACAGCTATGACAGCTTTGGTACTGAATTTCAGCTATTTATTGAATAAAATAATGCATTTAACAATCAACATGTGTCTGTATAACATTTATATACAGGAAGTTACTGTTCAGAGAGGCACCTCGAAATATTATCTGTTTTATTAAAATCTTGGGCACATTTTGTTTTTTGTGCTAATGGAACAATTTCATTGGATGAGACGCTTAAATTTACAAAATTTATATTTTACCTTCATACTAAAAACCACTTGTTTATTAAAACATGCTTTTATGACATTTCATGAAAACATTATTTTAATTAATTAATATTAAATAATAGTTTCTAAAAATTTATTAAAAAATTTAAATAAATTCAAAATTTATTGTTTTAAAAATACTTATTTGGGTAAACCCAAATGAACGCAATTGTTTTCAGTAATTTGTTAGCGTTTTCAATTATGCGAATTTTGTGGTGAGAAAATTTATTCCTCTGACCAAGTTAGAATCATATAAAGGTTTATCAAGATTTTCAACACAGGCAAGTTCATGTGTTATTTATATTACAAAAATTTAATGATTTTATTTTTAATTATAGAAAATGTTGTTCAGGGGGAACGGATTAGGGATTGAAAATTTACCGACTTTTGCAATTATTCGGTAAAATTTTCAATCAACACCGGTTTACCGATAATTTTTTTTTTATTTAAAAACAATATAGAAAAATTGTGAATAAAAGAGTAAACGTGTTGCAAATATAAACAGTTTATTGTAATTGACAATAGTAATTTAAATAAGTTTATTATTCAACTTTTTTTAAAAAATAAGCTCACAAAAAACATTATTTGTCCAGACTTATCTAATTTTTGTACAAACTAATCCATTCACCAAAAAACCCCTTTAGGATTCCGCACTTGTTGGTCGGGTAGTCATTAGAAAATCGTAAAATATTCGTATATATTTTCTTACCCTTTCTTCTTGAAAATAAGTAAATTCTTTTTGAATAACTTGACTTAGATTTTGACTTGTTTTCTTGGTTTTTTCTTATGGGATACTTCGGTTTTCGCTTTTATTAGTAATTTAAGTTTTTCTTTCATTGATGTAGTAGTAGACGTCGAAGGGAATACTAACATTTTAAAATTTTCATTGTCCGAATAGTTTATTTCACCTGATATTTCAATAGTATCTATTTCGTTTTCGAAATTCACGCGTTTAATTCTACATTAATTCTACATTCAACGGGTGTAATTGAGTATTTATGTATATAACGAAATTGCACATGAAAAAGAATTTCAAGGTCATTTTTGTTAATTGTTAATTATAGCAAGTAATAATTTTACATTTCAGAAGATCCGGATGAAAATCAAATTGGCGTCCTTTCACTTCAACAGTTATACAATGTTTTTTAACACATATAACGACCCCAGGTTGGCCAGGAATATCTGCCATATTTGTTTGGGAAAATCCTCCACAACCCTTTTGTTTTTTAATTATTTCTTCCACATCTTTGGATATATATACTTTGTCATTAATTTGTAGATTATTCGTTTGTAGGTTATTCATTTTCGTGGGCTCTTAAAATTAAAATAATCAAAATTAAACTAAGAATAATAAAAATTAAGAACGAGATTTCATTTAAATAGTAAAACTTAAAAATACTTTCTTGTTCATTATAGCACATATGTAACACACGCGCACTTCATAAATTCCACGATAACAAATTAAAGCAGCGTTTTCCAAATTTTATTTTACCACGGCTCCCTTAAAAATATTTGATCATATAAAGCCTCTTCCATTTTATAAAATATTACAAACACAAAAATTTAGATTCTAACTGTTGGGTTGTGTTTCTTATTATATTAGCACTTATTTTTTGTCATTCCTGACTAATATTCGCGTCTCCTCTTAGACTAATCCACGCCTCCCAGTTTGGAAAACGCTGCATTAAAGAAATATAAATACAAGAATCAAAAAGAAAATAAAACAAAACTAATAAATTTAAATAAATTATATAAATAGAAGAAAAGAAAACATTTTATAAGATTTCAATCAACATTTATAACTTATCTTTGGTAATAATTTGTTTTACTTGTTATAATTTACTCAGAATCTCAGAATTTCATATTAAAATCTTGAATATATGATTACGAAAGTGTCCTGAGATAAGTAGTTTAGACCGTGATTTATATCCGGGCTCTGTGATATCCATCTACGGGACTCGTTGCGGGCATTGACACTTATTACATAGTCTAATACATTTGATTTATTCGTGGCCACAATCTCTCATTTTCCAAAGGCAGATTTTGAAAAACTAATCGTAACCCTGATTTGAAGGTCTTCAAAATTTATATTTTGAAAAAAAATTTTGTTATAAATCTTTTTAATTTTACTTGGCGATGCGGTTCAACCTCGTCTGTTTCAAGTTAATAACAGCTTTGTTCCTCAATTAGATACAACCACTTTTCATGAATGTAGATATCAAACATATCCGGGAATCGAATACTTCCATCTTCAAAAAATTACAAATGACGGAACACAGACATAATCCGCTCCTTTTTATTTGCCTCCGTCAACAGAGGCTTTAATGTTGCCGTGCAGACTCGCACTTCTCTAGTTTCATCCGGCGATGCAGAGACGTTTTTGACATTTTCAAAGACCTGCAAGTGATCTGATTATTTTTTGTTTGTTCAGTGGCACATTTCGAATTTTGACATTTAATTCAAAATTCTTCTTTTTTGGACCAACTCGAACTCGTTTTTTTGAAGTCACATTCGATGGACTGATTTCTTTACTTCGTTTCCAGATTTTGAATAATCACATGGTATTTACCTGCAATGGAATTTTATGCACCCCTCTTAAGAATTCTGTTGTCACTTTCACTTAGCAAATCCTCATATATTAGCCTCATTTGTTCATTAGAAAGTTCACGTTAATTTAGTTCCATATTTATGGATGAAAATTTGAAAAAATTAAACTTTTATGACGAAAAACTGAAATGGTGTTTACAAAAAAACACAAAAATGAAATGTCAAAATTATAGAAGATGCCCAGTAATCATAAAACATTGTTAAATGTGGATAAATAAGTTTAAAATTATCGTTACTTTCTTTAATTCTTGACAAATTATAGTATTTTAAGCTTTTGTGGAAACTATCCAGTAATATGTGACAACGAATTTTGTAATTTTTGACCTGTAATGAAATAATTATGTCTTTAATGACAAATTATGTCTTTTAGAAAGTGACGACATAGAAACTAGAAAGTGATTAAACTAGATTAACTAGAAAGTGACGAATTCAAATCACAAGAAAAACATTGAGGTAGAGCCGTATATTCGCGATAATCCGCATACACGAATCGGATTATCCAATATTATGGGAAAGAGGGGGATAACAAAATCAAAGTAATTTTGGAAATGGAATTAAATCAATAATTTTAGTATAAATGAAAAAAAATTTTCCAGATCATTTTTAGAAATATAATAAAATTAAAATCTAAGTAATTTGTAAAAATATTAATTACCCCAGTAGAACTTTATTTCGGGTTACATTTTATAAATAATAATTATCTTACTTTTGCTCCAAGGGATTTTCATAAACGGCATAAATCCAATCGATTCTGTTTCATATGAAATGTAGCATCAACAATTATCGATTGAATTATAATTCTATTAATAAATGTCTGAATCATTCATTATCTACCAATGTTCGTTGTAAATAATTGCAATTCAAGATGGCGGTTTTACTAAATTTAGTTTATCATAGATTTTCTTTGTTTAGAATTATCTCGTGTTAATTTTGATAGATATTTCTCTAAAAATATTCACACTTTTGCCCATCATTTCAGTTTTGCAACAATTTCTATAAACAAACAAAAATAACCAATAATTTTTACACCGGCTTCCAATTGTTAAGGTGCACTAAGAAAATTAATTCTATAAAATAGGTAAATTAACTCTAATTATGAAACTTATAAATGTTAAATAAAAAAATGTAAATTTGTATGGTAGTGTTTATCAATCTTTTTATTCTCATGGCAAAATTTTCAAAGAGGAAAAATTTCTTAAGACCGATGTAAAGTCTGAAAAATAATTAAATAAATGGACTCGAAAATTAACAAAATTTTTTAATTAAATTGAAATGTGCAAACAATTTTTACAATCAACGTAAATCATAAAATATAAAGATAAGCAATCACAAAAGAAAATATGTATGCCTACAGCTAGTGAGTTTTGTAATGTCTGAAATATCAGATCTTATTTCAGACAGGGCAACTCTTAGTTGATCTTTTACACTTTCCATTCTTTATCGCTTTTTTATTTTTCATATTAATGACAATGGAAAATTCTTATTTGAATAGATCAGGGTTTCTCAAAGTGTGCTACGTGGAGCCTTGGGGATTCACGAGCTAACTCAAAGGGCTCCATGGATCCCATAATCAAATTTGAAATAAAAATTATAAATTTAAATCACTTAAAAATTAAATTATAATTTAAAAAAAATTAACTTATAATAATTATTAATTCATATATGAAATTAATTTGTTGTTTTGAAATATTCAGATTTACTAAATTTTAACTAAAAAAATATGTAACTGTTAACTTAATATAGTGCACTACGCCTATTAGAAAACCAACAATACAGTGAGTAAGTTATGCCAGGGTTTCTCCAAGTTAGGCATCATCGATTGGCACATACGCACATTTACTCATTAGTGAATCACTGGGGTTCTGTAAAATAATTTATGGCTTTGGAGGGCTCAGCTGCTCAAAAGGTTTGAGAACCGCTGGCATAGATAATATGGAGAAAATTACAGTAAAATATTTATTGCGCTTTTAGTTAACTTTTTATATTCATCTCCTATTGAAATTCAAAGATTACAGTTAGACATAAATCCATGAACATAGGTAAAAAGCCGACAGTTTCGGTTCACTATAATAGGACTCCGGTTCCTCGGGAGATTATACCGAGCGATAGTTATCATCAGGCGAAATCAAACACAGGATCAGGCGGTAAATAATTCACAAAATGCCAGCGTTCGATTATCCATGACCCAAAAATCAATATCAATATTATATTTTATTCGCACTACACCCGTTTGCAGTGATTAACTATTTAAGATTAACTATTTTAGTCATTTTATAAATGGCTTTCAAGTAATTTTTTTTATTTAAAGTAAATTTTAAGACTTGAATTTTGATCCATATGAGATCATTATTCAAGCTCTTAACCCCTAAATGCATAATTTTTTGTATTGCATTAAAAAAATGTTGTCACAATTATTATTGACAAAAACATAGATTTAATTTTAATTTTTACTTTAATCCATAGACAGGGTTTTTTAAGATTTTTATGAAATTTTATGAAGTTATTTGGAATTATTTCAATATAATGTAAGTCAGATATATTTTTAACTATAAATAAATAAAGTAATCGCCAAACACAACTCCAAAGATGCATAAAAATTGAATTCAACGAAATCCAAAAAATTATTTCCACGTTCTTCTGAAATAATTTGTCTTCTACTACCACTTTTCTTTTTGCAAATTTCTCCATATTTTTTTATTTGTAAATTATTGTTCCAATCGATTTTTTGGTGTTTCCGAGTAATCCTCCAAATTCTTCGTAATTTTCAACATTTTCAAATGCATTAATTAACTCAGAATATACCAGTTACAATATCATGAATTAGCAAAATATCGGATAAATTTAATTTAAAAATAAATATTATTACTGGGGACACTGATTACTTTTGGAAATCTATTTTTTGAAACCCACATTTGCTACACTCAGTCCTCTTGACGATATTGCTATTCTTTCGTGTGTTGATTCCATCATTGTTTCTGCTTTTTTTCAATATTTGTTGATGACTTTTTTCTCTCAAAATTGACCTGGTCAGAAACATGTTCTCTATCATCAAATATGACATATTGGCTTACACTTCTATTCCATACATTTCCATATTCATTCATTTCCAATTACTTTTCTTCTAAAAGTGAGCGATTCTATCATTAATAAATTTGCACATTTATTGCTTTTACAGAGTTTCAAATAAATATGAAATATTGATTTCATAAAAATAAATATTTGAAAAACCAACAATATGTATATAGGGACATTGGCATTTTTAATATTGATTTTCTTCCTCGGTGGACACCGACTGACCTATATGTTTATTTCGCGCCTGTGGTGTAGCGATCGATTCCGATACGAGTCATGTCACGTCTATCTGGCAGCAGTGTCGGATCGATCTTATGATTGATATTTGTTTTGTGGTCATTTTTAAAAATCACAAGTTGACGAAATAATAATTGACGTTACTTTGTGGGACGTTTGCCATGGGTCACGGTTTATCGGATGTTCTGTAACATAATGTGCATATCCTAAACTATCCCTACTGAAAAAGGTCAAACGGAGTGATGGAATCTCCAGCTCAATGAATCTCGAGGTTATGAATATCTTTGATATAGTTGAGTGCTCGATAATATTCATACTGTTTGTTATGTGTTTCGCCTATCGTGGTGATAAGATGCATTTCACTGGTAGGCCATTTTCTGCACGTCCTGTAGCCTACATTCCACAATATAATTCCTTACTGTGTTAAGTTTAGAAATGCCTAAACATTTTCAGGCATATGCTTTGTTGAATTCTCCGTTAAATTATCAGAGTTATGGCGCTTACCAGATGTTTATTCACTAAGCATGACTATCTTGGGAAATTCACGAATTGAATTGAAATTAAGGGAATTTTAGCTAATGCAGCTAATTCGGAAAATGAATCGCATTTCTAATTGGAAAGTTAATTTTTCTAATGGTTTGCCGTTGCAATATCCCTCTGGATTTTTAGAGAGCCTTAGTTGCCAGTTCGGTTAGATCTACTAACTCTGGTTCACCACTCTACGGTACTCTAGGTTGTTCTGCTAATCTCATCGCTTGGTATCTAATTTTTTCGTGGGATCGCCTTAACCTCCAGTTTGAAAATTTTGTTTTACGTTTTCTATAATAACTATTAACTGTAAAAATTTGGAGTAGAGATTCGGCCATATTTTTCCGTTTTTCAAATTTTATTTTATTATATAATAGTGATATTGCTTCATGTTAACTGTAAAATCCTTTGGGCCGGATTCACCTTTAGTTTTCTAGTTTGAAAGCTTTATTTCTAAGTTTCAATGTTAGCTTAAACTTTTTAGCAGGGATCTGCCCTTACTTTACCGTTTTGAAAATTCACTTATAAGTTTCAATGTTAGTTTTTAAAATTGAACAGGAATCCGACCTCATTTCTCCCACGATGATCTAACCCAATAGACTCTAATTGGCACTATTTGTTTGACTCATATTATCAAATTAAAATCGTTTGGAGTTTCTGGCCAAGGTTGATTATTTTAAGTGGTTACAACATAATGTTTTACAATTCATGAACCAGAACACAATGAATCCTAACATATCCTAACAGTTCTAGACCCAAAAATCAATTCTTTGGTATAATCTAACTGCAATAATGCATAACCAATGTCACGCAATAATAGCTATCCTTTAGAGGTGTAAGATGTGTGATTACTAGGTCAATTAATTTCATGACAGCACCGCAAATCATTTATAATCTAGCAATACACAAAATTTAATTACCTTGAAATTTTAAATAATAATTGCAAAATCTTAAAATACTTTACAAATCATTAAAGCTACTCAAACTTGTTCTATGGGTTTGAGGATGTTCACTCAATTTCGTCTTCTTGATGCTTTTCAACCTTGGATTTATTACTATGGATCGAATTCTAATAGTAATAACTACAAAACAAAACTAAAATGAACCAAGCGACATCCGTCACAAATAATGTTGGTATTGTGTTGTTGAAATAAAACCCGGGAACAAATTTGAAATCCAAGCTAAGTTCTGAGTTCATATAATTATCAAAACAGACTTCCACAACCTTCATGCCATTGAAAGACTATTCAGGTGAAAAATCTCCATCCCGATTCTGATCAAAATTTACATTATCGAAGTACTTGAGTGGTCGACAACTCGCAACCACTCAATACTATAGTTTTGTTTATGTAATTTACGATATTAATGGATAATTATTTCAAGAAATTAGTGACCAAAAATGTTTGCGATTGTTATTTTTTACAAAGGTTTTTTTTTAATTGGACAGTATTATTAATGAAGTTACTAATCTACATAAACTTACTTTTATGGAATTTTATAATTAATTATATTTTAGTCATCGACGATATCGTGGGGATATGTTAGATGTAACCTATTTATCAGTTTTTGTTGGTTACTTATTTTTTATGATTTGACTTCCATTTGGCGATTATTCTGACTTTTTTTCCAATATATATACAATTTTTTATTTTAAAATCTTTGGGGAAACTTTTTACGAAGTTATCGAATTACTTAAATCTTTTTTGGTCGATTTATGATTTGGTCTCATCAATTCAAAATAAAAACAAATATATTATTTTTTGATACTTTTATTAAAATCTTATAAAATTTCTTCATGAAAATTTATTTTTAATTATTATTTATTAAAATTATCTCAAAATAATTTTAAAACATTTAAATATAAATGTACATTTCAAAAACACTTATATGCATTTACTAGAATAATTATAATAATTCTTTTAATTTTTCAAATTGTTTATTTATACTAATTAATTACTCTTTAAAATATAATATCTTTGGATTTAATGGCTGAAATAAATAAGGTATTAACAATAATCATTATTTTACTTTCTAATAAATTTCACAAAATTTGTAGAATAAAAAATCATAATTTCTTAATATCTGATGGTAGAATACGTAGAATCTAATACTATAAATGAGGTAAATGATTAAAATTTGTTAATTAATCTATAAATATCAACTTTTCTGAAATTTTAGAAGTTCTTGGACGAACCAGAAGATTCTCAGTATCAAGTTGTTGATAGTCTTGTCAATGAGCCTCAATTAGTGGATATTACTAGTGCGGATAATGAAGCAGATAAAATTGAGGCATATAAATTACGAAGAATGGAGCCTATTAATGAGCTTGTTGTCAGTGAAAGGAATTATGTATCGCGTTTAAAAATTGTGTCGGAAAAATACATGCCATTAATTGATGATCCTAATGTTTTTGTACCAGAAGATCTTTCTAACAAATGGCGGATATTATGGGGGAATTGGGTGCAACTTGATGAATGGCACACCAGTTTTTTAGAGAGAATCGAAAAAATTGTACTCGATGATCCTGACTTAATACCTAAACTTTTTCTTGATTCACGTTCTCGTTTAAGAACTATTTATTCAAAATACTGTGAAAATCATCGAAAAGCGTCTGTAATTGCTGAACAATATCGAGATTATTTTGATGAAAGGCGAATTGTAATCGGGGATAAACAGGATGTTGTTTCTCATTTAATGCAGCCTGTGCAAAGAATAATGCGATATCAGTTACCTATGAGTCTCATTGTCAAATTGACTAAACGAGCTAGTTTACCATCTTTGCATATGTGGGAAAAAGCTTTAGATATCATGAAAGAGATTCCAAAGGACACTCAGTTAATATTAGAGGTAATTAATGAATTATTAATATTTTTAATTATGAAATATATAAACATTTATATTTGGCAAATTTTCAATTTAATTTTAATTATTTTTAATAGATTAAAAATTTTAAACTCCAATATTTAAAGTTCAATTATTAAAAAATCCTTTCTGGAAAAATGTAGGCGTCTATGATGACATTTAGATATTTCGAAATCTTTAGACATTATCGATTTTTCTAAAAATAAATTACATTTATCAAATATAACTCCCTTTTTTGATATGTTGCAGGATTTTGAGCTCTTAATGTGGTAAATTATGTAAATAAATTATTACAAAAAATATTATTCTCTTGGATTTTGAAACAGATCTGAATAGTCGGAGACAAGTTTCCATATGTCGATGTAATTTATGCTTGGTTAATTGCCATAATCACTCGCCTACTTTTATTTTTTAGGAATTTTAAGAATTTTCCCCAATTGTAAATTAATGATTATTATTATTTTTTTTTAACCCGGTAGTTTTTAAAGAGTGTTAAAATTGATTTATGTAGTTATTTGAAAAAATTAGGAAACGGTCAATAGAAATTGTCAAGGTATCCACAGAAAGTTTCTAAATAAAATAAAATCTCTTAGGAATATATCTGGAAACTAAGAAGAGGCCTTGGAATTCGCAAATAGAGGCATTGAAAATTTTCAATGTTGGCTCGATTACTTCTCTATTCACAATCAATATTTCAGGAAATTTTCAATTTTTGCTTGTAGGTTCCACAGGATTGAGCAAACCATTAAATAGGGACATAAACTCCAAAGATATTTAATGAAAATATAGGTACTATTGAGCTATCCCATTCTTGTTACAATAGTAGCTTTGCACGCTTGGATTAGGTAATTTCATTTACCCCATAAAAAACAACAATAACTAGCGCTCAAGACAAAAATAATCAGATTCATTTAGTACATATATTTGATTCTGTAAAATATCACTTGTACATTGCCAGTTACATTAGCAATAAAAAGCAAACGGTAATACACAATAAATCAAATAGACCTACAATATAACCGTACAGTCGTTAGATTGAAGAAAATGCTGTGCTGCAATAATGGTTTTCCTTTCAGACTGCAGCTTTGTCTTCAAACCCCATAATATGTATTTAATCACTTACCGCCATTGGATGCGATTACAAATTTTAATTGTGCTTACGCCTATTTATTAACAGAAAGATGATACGAGTTTCTCATTTGATATTTGATGCGACTTGGTGTCAAAGTGGTCAGATTCTGGGTTTTTGTCACAAAGTTGATGGGTTCGATCCCGGGTAAGATCGAATGTTTTACATAATACCGATGAGACCTCAAATAAGTTCAAAACTAGTCTTCTATTAAAAATCGCATTGAATATCACTTTAAAACTACTTCATAATATTCTTATTAGTTTAAACATTGCCTAATGTTTCATTTTGTTCTAAAAAAACTGTTTTAAAAACGGTATTTTGTCCTATGTTACTTTGAATGGATTTTAATGCTGTGATTGGATATCCTTAATTATTCGAATAAGATCAATATTAGAGATCTATACAGATACAGATTTATTTATTCATACCCTGTCTATAATCACGAAAAATTATGAGTTTTTTAACCCGATCCGTCCTTACTAACTTTTTCAGTAATTTAAAATTAATTGAAACAATACACGAAAAAATAGCTAACAATTTTTTTTCAAAGTTGCGTGAGTAACACAAAGAAAGAAAAATCAGAGATCTTGGGTACTATAATGCAAAAACAACTCCATACATCAAAGTTGGATTCGCATCCAATTCACATAGAAAAATTCTACGAATCTGACTCGACTCGTAACAATTTGTGCGAATATCCGTGAGTTGGGTCTCGTAATCTGTAATATTTATCGTGTGGTCGATAAATGAATCATGTATCTAAATAGTAATAGTCAAATGACTAACATTTTGCAATTAATGTCCACAAAAGAGAATACGAGTAGAATTATCAGACAAGTCACCTATAAGAGCGAGAAAATATGTAGAAAATTATATGATTATATTTTTTTGATATACTAAATGTTTTGTTTGCAAAGATTTTCAACGATAATATGTGATCATGGACGTAGTACAATTAAGAAAAGCCGTTACAAAAATTTATTCTCTAAATTGACTTGAGGGAAACCTTAGCAGGGATTCCAAAGTTTTATTGTTGCGTTATCCACTTCACTCACATTTCCCAACTATGTATCGCGATTTGATTGACTCGTTTGGTTCTTTATGTATCGTTGAACTCAATTTTTATTAAATAGATTTGAACCATTTTGAATATGAAGCTATTTGATGAATATGAGATGAAAAGCCACGTTTTCAGTTTTAAAATATTTGAAATTCAAATAACATTTTTATTTTATCAAAACCACAATTCTTTTAGCAGACGATAAAATATTGAAATTTAATCATATTTTGTTTTTGAGATTAAAAATTAAATATAGTTAAGTTATTTATTATTTATCACTTGAAAGAAAGCGTTATTAAAATATGGTTAATATACGTCAAATAATGGATATTTTTATAAAACTATGATTCCTAATATTCATTAACAGCACTTAATAACCAAAATATGGCGTCTTTTGTTAAACATCCGCTTGTAGTACATCCAAATTTTTCATATTGTACTTCTGCCAAAATGAGTCAATTGATTCCGTTTGATTTATTCTACACACTGAATTGAAATTGAATTGAATTACATTAAATACTATTTTAATATAATACAGTGTAATTGGGTAAAATTAAAAATATTATGACTAATTCCAGTCAAACGTAAAAACTAAAATATTTGATATAAATATCCAAACTGAGTTAACGAATTGTTATGTCTGAATACCATTATTCTAGTATACAAATAAATTTTTTATTAAATAATAGGGATAATTTTATCAAAAAAAAAAATTAAAGAAACTGAATCCAGAATTAACAGACAAAGTAGAAACAAAATGCATCAGTGCAAAAAATCGAAATAGAAGTTATGTAGAAAATTTAAATAAAAAATGGTTCAATTTATTTTAGTGAAGCAAATAAGAAGCAGACACTGTGAGCGCAAACTCATTGCATTTAATGTATTTTCCCAATACACTAAAAAATTCATATATCAATATTAAATAAATAACAAAATTCATGATTCGAACTTATAATCAAAGCTGCGGTGTCGATGCACTTATCCGTATTTTTGTGCTTCCTATTCCTCTTTATATAAGTATATATAAGAGATGCTAAAATTCTAGAATATACAATTTCTTAAAATTGCATTTTCTGAACTATCAGTAAAACTACTGACTTATGTTTCACATAATTTTTCACCATCATTATTATTATTACACTTTAAAAAATTACATCAAAATTTTTGATTTTTTTTCTAACAAAAAAATATATTCAAACCACTTGAAATTTAATAAAGAATTTAAACATAAATAATTTTAATCAATTTTTGGTTAGTTGAATTGGATTTGATATAAAGTTTTTGAAAACGGGTCAATGGGCATTACTAACTAAAATTATTTTTTTTCGCAAACATCTAACAATTATAAAATATATTAACATCTAGGACATTTAATCCACTACATATTACGGTTGAGTGGTGGAAAGAATGTATTTTACTAATGACCCATATTTTAGTAAATCTTATAAATATACCTTAGTCGGTTTATTTTTTGAAATTGCAACCCTTATATAATCTCAGCTAGTTAAAACAGTTTAGATTCACGATAAAAGAAAAAAGAACATTTTATACGGAGAAATTAAATGAAATTACTTTTGGCTTAAATCATATGAAATTATTAAAATATACCAATGTACCGAACAATTCGGCCAATAAGAGAGTTTTCATAAAAATTTATATTGTAATTCAATAGTATTGATAGTAATACTTGATTTTGATTTGTTTAAATAGGTAAAGCTTTATTGTTGATAGTTATTTTTTATTTTACAATTAATTTCAAGGTTTTAAAGTTATACTGAAAAGCCCTACAATATGAAATAGAATCAAATTAATAATTTGTATTCGTCTTCTTACATGCAACCTGAAAAATTGATTCCACCTGTCATATAAAATACTGGACTTGTGCTTTATTTATTTAAGAAATATTCTGAGTCTGTCGCTAGAATTTCTTAACATAAAACACTGTCATAAGTTTAGATATTCTATTTTCAGAATTATTGTAAATATAATAAGCAAATACAGTGGTACCTTGCTATACATTCCTTAATACATTCCAGATTCTTGGACTTATAGCAAATAGAACATATACCTAATGAATCTTACCATAAGAAATAATGAATGATTACCAAGTATCACTGAATATTGAAATTTAAATTTCAGTTTTCTAAACAAAAAATAGTTAAAAATTTCATGAATTTTAAATATTTTTGTAATATATGTTATAACAATAACTTGATTGATGAATTAATTGATAAAACATGTCTTTGGTAAGATTCGAAAGATTGGTAAGTGGATAAATACATCTACCAAGAATGACGAAAGGTCATGGAATTGATTTTGGAGCTTATTAATATCACCTAGTAAACATAAACGATTATTGGAGCGTATTATTACATATCATGACAAGTGGGCTATGTATGATAGGTTAAGATGTTATTCTCAAAGATTTGACACATTCACTTCACTTATCAAAATTCATTAATTATTTAGTGCTTAGTGATTTATGAATGGTTTCCTCATTACAAGTTTCTCAATTCTGTCTAATAAATATAATCTGGTTTATTCTTTAATATCCATAATTTAGTTCACCGAAAATTTAGGGTGAAAAAACTGTCATTAGTTAATCAATAGATTACATTCTCATTGCTTAACACATGTAAAAGGCTAGTGATGTTCGACTCTAAATTCTAACTTCATTCAGTTTCCTCAATCGACATTTATACAAAAAGAATATATATTTTTATATCAAGTTCTTAACCAATAAGAAATCTTATCATAATGAAGATTTTGAATAAACCTTCCTTGACTTCATGAAATCAAGTTATCATAATTTGAAGTTAATGAGCTTGATAAAACCTTTTGAGAAAATTACTGCCATTTATGACAAGTATTATTTATTGAGAAAAAATGCCTATATCACAAATCTAACAAAATTGTCCACCAGCCTAATATATAACGCGAAATGTTTTAATTATTTTGTTAAATTGGGAAATCAGCTTTTATTCATATGTCTTCTGAAAGAGGTGCGCTAGTTATCATTGATTGCTCAGTGCGATTGAATCTATAGAAACTGTCGAACACATGTTACACAAGTTTAAATTTTTTTATTCGAGAAATATTAAGTAAAATTTTAATATTAATAATTTTTAATTTTTTAATCGTTTAAATTTAGTGGGTTTTGTGGTGAATTTAGGTATCATTCTACTATAAGCATTTTATTAATATACAATCAAACTTCTAAGAGAATTTTTATTAAAAAATGCATTAATAATTTGCAATTAAATAAATAATCATTTTTGTTGTAGATATCGATATTTGAAATTGTCTCGCCAAACTTCCTTGGCAATTATATTTTATTCATTTATTTTAATTTACACTAAAATGTGATTAACAAAATTGAAGCCTGGGGGGAAATATCATCAAATCTTAATATCGTACTTTATATAAATTTTGCAACTGTTATGAATGAAAAAGGGTACTTGAAATTCCTATAATTTTTAAAATAAGACTTGTTAGCACGTGATAACTTAATCACATAATTAAAAAATTTAAATAAATTGATTTCATTTAAAAATTGAAATATTTGTAAATTTTCATGATAATGAACTTTAGTAAGCACAAAAATTGATTATTTCACATACATATATAAAATTATTTTTAATTTTCCCACATGCTCAGATTTTACATACTCTGATTTAATTAATTTTCTTCATCTTCATATCTTTTTAAAGACTTTCGACCCAAATTTTTTATTTAGCAATAAATGGTATTGCCCAAATTTCGTGTTAAATATAAAATATTTATCGATAGTCTTATAAAGAAATGAAGATAAAAGAAATTGAAAAAAATCGATGAAGAAAATAAAATATTTTACTGTATTTATTTTGTAAAAAATAAATCTTTAAAAGTTCCATTTAATAATTATTTTAAAAATTCATTTATCAAAAATTTTGGCAATGAGACAAAACTGCTCTAAAAAATTAAATTACACCAAATTTGAAGCTGCTTTTGTATGTAACATGACTTAATTTACACCATTCGAAATTATGGATATTCGTTGATTAATATGAATGCCGTTGTGCTTAGATTTTACGAATGAATATTTCCAATCTGGCTTATTTGCAAATAAGGTATCGGAGTTGTACAACGTAAAGTTACGCAAATCAAATGGGGGAGTTAGACTTGTTCAGAAATTAAAATGTATTATTATATTTTTAATTTTTTTTATATTTGCGTCAATTAAATCCAATTGAAAGGGGTTTTAGCGCTTCATATGAAAGGTATTTTATCATTTCAGTAAATTGATTATTATACATAATCAATGATTTTTGAAAATTTGAAACAATCTGTGAATTTTAAGATTGAAAACTTCTTCAAGAACATGATAAGATTTATGAAATTGAGATTCAACGCATCTTATTTTTGACTTTTTGTTAAAAAATTAATGAATTTTATATTTCAAAATATTTCTTTATAATAAAAATGAATTTTGATGATTTAGAGGTTCAGTAATTAACACTTATTAATATTAATAATGATAAAATAAGACATTATATACAAGATTCATTTGTACATGCACAATTAATTTTTAATTTTTCAAAATTTTAGACTGAATTTCACAAAATATATTTTACTATTGTATTTTTTAAAAAGATTATTACAACTAATTACGATTACATTCTTAGTAATCGCTATTTCTAACACTGATACTAAATAATATGAGCGACTTGGATAAAAATTATAATTTATCGGCCATATAATTTTATAGACAATTTATAATCCCCAATACTCCATGATATCAATTTAATGAATGATTTGTTTGAAATTATTTGATTTGTCATCATCATTTTGTAAATAATTTGGTATTGTGGACTTGCCGTCTGTGAATTTAGAATATCAGTCATTTAATGATAAATTTTTGATATCATTGCACATATTTATTGATGGATCATATTTATCTATATGACTCGCATCAATTATTCATGGTAATATAGTATCATTGCGAATTCTGACATGAGAAATTTTTCGGTATATAAATTATTTGAAATTATGCCATTACTTTTAATAAAGAAAAAAACGAACTTAAATATATTCTTTGCTAATTCTTGAATGTTTTCATAGATTTTTCATTATTACATTTTCAATTTTATTTCTTCATAAACAGACTTAGAATTAGTTTTTCAGTATTTATCGCATTTAGTATAGATATTTATAATGTATACTGTTGGTTTATCATATTTTATCGAAATCTTTAAATTGTACAAAGATGAAAATTTACAAGAAACCTTTTTAGTTGTGGGTAATTTTTAAAATTTGTTAATATCAGATCTAACATGATAATGATACAGTAATAATTGATAAATGATAAAATTAGGTTTTGCTGCAAATTTAAAGTTTTATTACATAAAATAATCTTTTATAATACAATCTTTTCCAACCTACCCTTGAAAAATAGTTAAAATGTTTAATGGGTGTTACTGTTTTTATTAATATATTATCTGTCTTTTTATTTAAGTAATATAAAATCTTAAATTTTGAAAATATTTAAAATTTGACGTATTTTTTTATAAAATATTTTATAATATCTGAAAAATAAGTTTTCGAATTAAGAAATTTTAAAATTTATTTTATTTCATGAAGATGTTAAAATATTTCAACAAAATCAAAAATAATCAGTTTGGCACTTGTTTCTTATGAGTTCTTATATTCTTTGATGACAAATACCTCTTTAATTCAGTCACTTTTTAGTTCATTGTATCTGAACATAATCTTTCTTCTTAAGCTGAATTTGTTGAAAATGTTGATAGGTGATTTTCTACCAGGACCTGGTGCTTTTAATTCTTTGTCACAAAATCCCGAGGCTGCTGGGCATGACGCTGAACCCATTTCTTTGTGTCTGGCAGTTTTCAATATTTTCTTTTTATCGTGTCTTTAATAAAAATATCGTTCATTGTTCAAGATTTGTGAGCAGTATGGAATGATAATCAGTGAGTCTTTGAAGATGTTGAAGAAGTATTGTTGATTGTTGATAAAACAAATTTTAAGATTCAAAATACAGAAATAATTTACTTAAGTCAATTTATCTCCAATGAAAATGCAGATAATATATTGGAAGAAAGTAAGACATCCGTTGAGCATTCCAACTTTCCAAAATTTTTATTTATATATATATTATTATATATATTTTTATTGTCATTCTAGAAGCAAGATTTTCCTTGTATTTATTTTATACATATAAAATATTTTATATATAAAATTAATAATTTTACAATTATGTAATTATACTGATATTAAATAAATAATTTCGATTAAATTATGTTATTCCACATTATGTAATGAAAATATATTAGTGGTTTATACTTTATTGTCATTAACAAAATCTTAAATTTGAATATTGATTAAAATAAAACAAGCGCTGGGATATATTTGCAAATAAATTACTAATTTATCTAGGTGGTGTGTGAAGATAACAAGTTTTTTTCTAGAAATGCGCAGTGTGCTAGGAATTTGTTTGGTTTTCTGTGAATCACTGCTCTTTATAATATTGATTTATTATCAACAGATAGCAGTGATGTAATTTCGATAAAACTTTATTTTTAATTTTTATTGATTTGGCTTTTAAATTTGAAAGCTGGAAAAAAAAATTTGAAAAATCGAAATTTTTAGATAACATTTAAATTAAGATAATAAATTGAAGAAAAAATTATTTTTAGATATTTTTGATAATTTCTAAACTTTATTTTTTTTCAAAATTTAAATCATTTATTTTGAAAGTGGCATTCGTAAAGTCAAATTTGGTAAAAAATGAGCTAAAACTTTATGATTATAAAAATGTCTGGTGTTTTTATATTTAAACATTTTACTTGCAGTTTCCTTCAAAATCATTACTATTGAATAGTTACTATAAAATAACATATTTTTGTAATTTCAACTTATTCTTCGCAAAAAGTTTTATATATTAGTGGTTTCAAAATAAAATAAAATAATATTTCAAAATAATCTGTAACAATTATGGTAATAATTATGGTAACTTTTTTGACATTTAATTTTTGATGATTTTTGTAATTTCTGACTTTAGCGACATTACAAATTTTCATAATTTAATAAGCTAGTAAAATTTTTGTAGAAAATGAATATTTTTCGTCTCGACAATGTTGGATTAGATATTGCTTTTAAAATACAAATTTTGTATGTAATATATATATATATATATATATATATATATATAATATATATATATATATATATATATATATATATATATATATATATTATATATATATATATATATATATATATATATATATATATATATATATATATATATATATATATATATATATATATATATATATATATATATAATAAATCAAGTCACTAGTAAGTAAGCATTTTAAACAATTATTAATATATATCTAATATTTATCTAAATAGGTAAATATGTTACAGAATTTTATATTTGTATTGAATTATTAACTCTAAATTGTTTAACCTTCTTTTTTCATTTGTCCATAATATGATTTACAAAACAATTTTTTATTTGCTAATTTTTTACGGGATTTTTGAAATAAAAATACTCTAAAATTACTAAATTTTAAAATGTAGCATTATTATCGATACATATAATATACATTTCTATTTTACATGTTTTAATCTCTAAAAATCATGTTTTTATTTCACCTATCAATTAATAACATTTCACTACAGGCAGCACGAATTGATGGATTTCCACAATCAATTACCGCTCTCGGTTACATTAGGATGAGAGGCGAATTAAGTGTCGCTGTCTCTTCTAAAGCTGAACTAGAACGAGAAGGTTTCTCAGTTTCAGATTTAAAGTTTCTTGATCGAAAAGTATTTCTTTTTGACCAGATGCTTTTGATGACTGAGGAAGTGAAAGTGAAACGTAAAGATCCATTTACTCAATCAACCTACTTATTTAAAAATGCTATAAATGTCAATAAAATGAAATTTCATGTTAGTTTCTTTTATTTTTATATATTTTAATGGTTTTACCATAATTTAATATTTTTGCAACTATTGATTAGATATGAACCATATGCTAACACCTATTTACTAATTTTATGATTAAGATTTTTACATGAGATGAAGGAATTTTTTTAAAAGCTAAAGTCAACTCACATTTACAAAGAAAATTACTAAGTCTAATAAAATTCTCCATCGAATGCTATAAGTTTATTTGATAATAATATAAGTTTACTTTAAATTTGACTATCTATCATTTGGGTAACTTTGAAAAATTTAAATTTCCAAATATATATTCAGCTCTCTATATTCTGAGTTTCGATTTGAACAGCAGACATCAAAACAATTTTTACGAATTAAACCAGGAATATCGAACATAAATATTGATTTCATGAAAATTGTGTAATGAGAAAAGTCTTGTAAATAAGTTCTGAATCGAATGAAATAAATATTTTTTTAATTTTTAAACTTTATGTAAGTTTTACTTCAATTCCTCCTAACCTCCTATGTGTACTCCTAAAAAATTTGAAGTCTCTAAACCAGAAGAGCTCAACTTAAATAAGACTAGGAGCGACTTTTTAACTTCTTAACGAATAGCGATCGACGTTACTGGAAATTTTATTTTAATAAAAAAATATAAAAAAATCTCATTTTTTTTTAAAGTTAATTATAAAAAATTCATTTTTAATTTTACAGTCAAAAGAAATTTATTAATGAGATGTTTGACATTGAATATTTTTAGCAATTTTCATGTAGTTCGGTTCATAATTGCTAATAGCTAAGCGTAAGCAGTCGTCCAAATATTAATCAGTCAACCGTGTGCGATATTTTGATCTTATATAATTCATGTGAGAGAATGATGATTCACATAAATATTTAGAGCCAAAACAAGAATGTATTCTACGATAGGCATCTTTCAAAAGTGGATATCTTTCAATGCTGATATATTTCCATATATCAAGTTTATCTACCAATTTCTGGGTAATGTCGCTTTGCAATTCAACCAGTTGTAATTCAAAACCACGCATGTCCATACTTAATAATTCAGAAATTAGTTAACCCATATTTTCGATATTTATTTTATATAATGGCGAAGTGAAAATACAAACAATTGGACGACGCTTTTCAATTTCTGTATATCTGTTTTGAAATTGATGCAAAATTTCTCTTAACATATTATCAAACTCATCATAACTATAAACTTCTATGTTTGAACCAATTTCATCTCTAAGATTTGAAGTGTTTTAGATCTTTTTTATTTAATTGGTCTATCCACATTTCCAATTTTGTTTTAAATGTATCAACAGCAGTAATCATGTCAGCAATCGTTTTGGCTTCCCCTAGCAAATCAATATTTAATTCGTTCAATTTTGACGTTATGTCCGTTAAAAATGCTAGTTTTTGCAATCATATCTTATCTTAATGTAGTGCTGCATTTGGGTCATTTCTTTCAACCAGCAAATCTTTTATATACGGCAACAACTTGCGAAATCTTTCTAATATTTCTCTTTGCTCAACCATCTTACTCCATTGTGCATAACTCCATGGTGTCAACAATCTCTTTTATTTTTTAAGTATTCAAATAAACTATCAGCTGTCGCCAAAAAATGCTTCCTTAAATATTTCAGCATCCGTAAACGGTTTTTTATTCTGTATAAATAGCCTACTCACACTTAGTAATGCGATAGTCGCTGATTTAGATTTACTGTATATTTTTTTAAACATAGATTCTTGAATATTTAAAGATGTTTTCAATCTTTGTTGTTCATATTTTCTTTCCGAAGATTTTGGAGGATAATCACGATCAAACTATGCATGTGCAATAACAAAGTACCGCTTTAAATTGCCCCTTTTCGGCAAAGCTACTATCAAACTGCACGGAGAAGCAGCGAGTTCGGATGTTAAGACAGCTTAGGCGTTCGCCATCGAATTTCCGAAACTCCTAATTTCCGAGAGTTAGTGGTAGTAGAGTTAGTAGAGTTAGCAAGTTTTTAACTGTGACGAGACAGGGCTTTTTTGGAAAAAGATGCCAAAGAGGACTTACATTACTATAGAAGAGAATGCAATGAAAGACCGTCTCACCCTCTTGTTTTGTGCTAATATAAACGGGGATTCTAAAATTAAGCCCTTACTGGTGTATCATTTCGAGAATCCATGAGCCTTCAAGAAATGCAAGGTTCAGAAGAGTCAGTTAAACGTTATATGAAGGTCCAACAGAAAAGCCCTGAGTCACTCGTATCTTGTTCGTTGAGTGGATCAATGAGGTCTTCGGTCCTTAAGTGAAAAAATATCTTTTAGAAAATAATCTGCCACTCAAAAATAATCTGCCACCCCTGCTCATCCTCCAATTCCCGAGGATGACTTACTGGAGGAATTCGAGTTCATTAAGGTGAAGTTCCTTCCTCCAAATACCACTTCGCCTCTTTAGTCCATGGATCAGCAAGTTATTTCGAACTTTAAAAAGGTTTACACCAAAGCATTATTTAAGCGATGCTTTGAGGTAACTGAAGGAACGAATCTTACCCTCCGAGAATTCTGGAAAGATTATGATCGTGAAGTGTTTCAAAATCTAGACTAGGAGATAACTCTGAGGGTTTAGCTCACGAAGAGGAGCTGCCAGTTTTCGATGAAATTGTCTCCTTGAGGAAAAAAAAGGGACTGGAAGAGCTGGTGGAGGAACATGGCCAGGAGCTGACCACGACGAGCTAATGGATCTGTATCGTGAGCAACAACAAAAGCTTGTGAAGGAGATCTTGTGTGAGGAAGACGTGAAAAAGGAAGAGAGATCACTCACTTCAAATGAGATTAAGGACATGTGTAAAATGTTGGAAACAGACCAAAATGCTGTGGAAATACACCACCCAAATAAGGCTGTAACAGTGCGAGTAGTCAACCTTTTTAATGACAATGTAATTTCACATTTTTGGGAAATTATAAAGAGAAGAAAGAAGCAAATGTCCCTAGATAGTTTTGTAGTTAGAGTTACACAAAAAGAAAAAGATTCCAGTGTCTCAAACGCAAATTAATTGTGTGTATTATTTTTATGTACCTATATTCTTTTTATTTTGTATCAAACATTTTATTTGAATAAATTTTTTGTCGTGGAACGAATTATTGGGGTTTCCATTATTTGTTTTTAGTTATTCGCTTTGATATACGAGTGCTTCGGATTAAGCTCGTAAACCGAGGTACCACTGTATATTTATTTTAATTTTTGTATAAACTATTTTTTTTAATTTAAATTGATTGTTTTTAGTAATTTTTATAAAAAATTTAATGGGAGGAATAATTTTTTATTAATAAAAGGATCGACTCAAATTCCTCTGGCGATAGACTGGTTGAGCACTCCTGCTCTAAACATATTCCTTTGAGTTTAGACCTATCTACACATCACATTTTCAGCTTCCTATATCTTCCGCACTTTAAGATAAATTTTGATAGATATTTCATTATTATTATTATTATTATTATTATTATTATTATTATTATTATTATTATTATTAATAATAATAATATTATTAATATTAAAAAAATTTATTATTACTTGTGGTAGTAATAATAAAAGTGTTTATTTGTGAGACATTTTAGGGTCAGACTTGAAGGATTTTTGTAGAATTCGTCATACACGGAATAATAATAAGTAGCAGGTCATATGTTGCATGTACCTAGTTTTAACTATTGCTATATTAAAACCTATTTTCAATATCAATTTAAGTTTATAAATTGTTATGAAATATTAATAATATAGTTATTCTGTATATATTTACATATTTTTTATATTATGATTTTGAATTTGTCAATAATAATCTGAAATCACCTAACGAGCCATAAAAAGTAGCCATGTGTATTCAGTTTAGCCAGTGTATTTAATAATACTTGGAAACTATCTAAATAGAAATAACATTAAAAACAAATGTTCAAAGTTTAAATTAAATTAAATTTCTATCTAAATATTTATATTAATTTGTTGTTCATTTAAATTAAGTATTTAGTCTCGGGCAGTAAACATTTATAATGAAGGTTAACAAAGTTAATAGATTACCTTTGTTATATTATTACTTGCATTCTATAAAAATCTCGATTTTTAATATTGTAACAACAATATTTTACAAGATAAAATGGAAATGGAAATTCATAATTAAATATGGAACCTTTACTGTATCTTCTTACAGTATCATGCATTGGAATCTAGTTCATGACAATTATCTGATTTGGTTCTTGACATTCTTGGGCGAATTGAAGAAATCTAGGTCGTCGAAATTTATTTCAGGTGACTGTGTGCTAGCTGGTTTTTGGTATTTATAATTAAAAGATTGCTACCGAAGCCATTCAACTTTTCAACATTGTTATTTCCAACATGTGAACAAGTGTTGTACATTTCGATGGTCACATTGGTAGAATGCTAATTGGTTATTAATATTTTATTTGTCGTTATTTCGACTATAAATCAATTCTTTTCCTATTTAACAAGAATTTTCGACAAATCTTTTTTTAATCAATTTATAGTTTAAATAAAAAATAATTCATTTGGATTAAGCTCTACATAAATTTTGTCTTTATGGAATGGAGGTAGTATATCATAAAATATTTACTGATAAATTTCTATTGGATTTAATAGAAGAGATTTCAAAGTGAAAAAAATCTAAACAATTTATATTAAAATCCCTATTGAAATTTAGCCGCAGTGTTCATTTGGTAATGATGGCGATCAGTTAGAGCACGATATTATATTTATGATCAGTGATGAATCTCCAGGTCGGGAGAAAATGTATGTTATCAATCCAATGTCTGCTGAAAATCGGGAACAATGGGTCATTCAACTTAGAGATATTCAGAGAATGCAGCAAGACTTTTTATTAGCTTTACAAGACCCTAAGCGATTTGCCAGCAAGGTTGATTCTGGAGGGAAAGATTCAAATTTTCTCAAACCCGTATCAGGTAAAATAAATTTAAATTTATCTTTGAACAATTTTTTGTTGATATAAACTAATAGAATCATATCTAACAAAACCAAATTAATTTTTAATTATTGAATTAAAATTTTTCTAAAATTAAAAAATTGATCCAGTATTACACTCCATTAGGAAACTACCACTCATTGATAAAATCCACCATATTTTTGCAAATTCAACTCTAAATATCTCTATTAAAATTCAGTTTCATTATTTTCATTGATTTATTAAATTTGATCTGTTTTCTATTTTAATTACTTATTATTTCTTTCTACACTATCGATCAATATTTTGTTATATATTTAGAAAAAAACCTGAAAAATTCATGTTATGTAAAATAAAATATTGATCGATACTCTAAAAAAATAAATGTAATTTATTAAATTTGCTCATGAAATTATCAATTATCATATTCAGAAATTTCGATTATTTTCGGACTCTAAACTCTTCAGTTGTTTTTAAAAATAAACATTAACATCGAAAATTTTCATTTTATAATAAATTCATGTTGTTCCTTGGTGTTTGAAATTAATTTTTAACATTCTGCCAAAAGATTTGTTATTTAAAGTGACTTAATTTAAATCACCCTGCTTTAAACACTGTGAACTATAATTATATCTTTTAACAAGAATTTGCTTGTATTTTTTTATTTGTTTTAGTCAATCTAATTTGACGTTGATGTTCATTTTTTTGGACATCAATGTGAAAATGTGATTTTATTATAATACACATTAACATATTGATCAATTACAATAACTAAAAAATTGTCAATATATCACTGGAATAGTAATATATAGCAATTAATATGACAAAACTCTACTTTCCGACTTTCTTGGAGCTGCGATTGCTCAAGAATGACTGTTAATTTATAATAAAGCAAACAGATTAATGTGTCGATGAACCCGTTATGATCTTCATTATGATTATATGAGCTCAATCAGTTAGTTGTATGCATTAATATATTGTTTTAGTTTATGATGGAATTTAATTAAATAGTGGCTTTCATCTTGTTATCACATTTTATTAAGGTCCACTTGTATCTGTGAAATCGATATATGAGTATTGGTAGAAGCTATTGGTAGAAGACTTTTGGAAATATAATTAATTTTAACAACTTATACTAACACGAAAAGATAAATTATTAACTATAAGAGAACAATTACAAATAAGCAAATTTATTTTAAATTCCAATCTATTTGATTAAACATAATAATTTTATCTTCTGTTGAAAACGTATATCCCTAAACTCAATCCTGAAGATTCTCGACAGCACTTAAATTCTTGTTTCCTAAATCTCATTAAAAGAACTTCAATAAGATTTGTATGTGCACCATTCAAAGATCGTTTTGGTTATATATAGTTTTCTAGTTATTAAGTTGAAACAAATGAAGCTGAAATAAAACCAAAATATGCATATGTGATAAATTTTTGCATTCATTTTTAAATATGCCAGTGCATACTTGATTTAAAAGATTTTCCTGATCGAAACTGGAGTCATAATCAAAAGAGGCCGTGATAGCGAACTCATATAAAGAACAGCCGTATAGCGATGTAATAGTGTATTTCCAAAAGTCCTTATTACTATTCTACCGGAATACATCCAAATAATGACGCAACCAACTAAAATTATATTTAGGTTATTACATTTTTGCTCGTCATTGAATGAAGAAATTAAATTTATTTTTACAATGATAGTTAACAATAAGTTAAATTGAATTTAAACGCAAATTTAATTTATTGAATTATATTCATTTGAAAGTTTCACAATATTATCAAATTTTTTAAATATCGATGATAAAGACCTAGACCTAAAACCAAGAACCTTTGTCTTCTAATTTTTAAATCTTTATTAAATTTCTGAAATTCAATTCTGTCAATTTTCAATAACTAATAAAACAACTTTTATTATTAAAAACCGCTTACTAAAATTAATTTAAACTATCTGAATGATAAAAAACCGTTTAAAATCATTACGTGTGTATTCCGTTTGAAAATCGACCATTTTATTCAAATTTACTTTTCTAATTTTAAAATTGATCGCTTTTCTTTGCCATAAAGATGAGTCAAGATAATTTATCTTCAGATCCTTCAGATGATGATATTGAAGTTTATTATTTTTCATCAAATGAATAATACAAACTTAACGTTTTAATTGGAAAAATTTACCATTCAAGTCAAAGATTTTTTTATTTTCTGATGAATCTGGGCTACAGAACATAAATTAAAACTGCGAGTCGAACAAATTATTTGGATTATTTTTAAGTGAAGAAATAATGCAAATTATTGTTGAAGAAATAAAAAGGTATCAAATGCAAAACCCAATAACGGAACGTGTAAGAACACTAAATTGGACCGATAAAAATATAAACGAGCTTCCTGTTTTCTTTGGATTTATTATGCTCACTGGGCCTATTCGAAAAAATAGCATTTGAATAACGATTTAAGAAAAACATCAATATTTTCTGCTATGATGACTCGAAATCGTTTTCTTGAGCTAATAAGGTGTCTTCATTTCTCAGATAACGAATCAATTTGGAAAATTTGGAAATATTGTTTCTATTCACCTAGTTAAGAACTTTGCATTGACAAAATACGACAAAAGAAAGTATTTATGCTTTTTACCATTCATGAATTCTCAATGACAGAATAACAGACAACTTTATTAACTAAATATGGTCAAAATATTTTTGTGTTGGTCGACCTTCTTAAAATCCTTCCAAATCACGTTTTACAGCCCGTCATTTTATTTCAGATCCTATATTCAAATTAAGCTCGAAAACCTCAAAAAAGTGCGTTGTTTGCTCTTCATATAACATCAGAAGAGATACTAGATATTGGTGCTCAGATTGTGATGTCGCCTTTTGTATCATTAATTGCTTAATTAGATTTATAACAACAAATAATGTGATGACAAATGGGGTTAAGGGTTAAAATGTTAAAGTTTAAAAGGGATGGACTGAAAATCTTCTGAAAACACTTTTTTAAGTCTCAGTGGACATCATTTTTATTGATTATTAATTAATTTTAACATTTTTTTAAATATTTTTCTTATTTTGGTTTTCGTACTTTTTAAATTCTCAAAATTAACGTTTTACTACTGATTAATATTTCATGATAAATATTTTCTGATACTTGACAATATTTCTCGAATCTAAACTCATAACTGTCTAGCAGATGTTATTAAATTAATTTAGACGGAAAGTATATTAGATGTATATAAGGTGTTAATATCATAACATATGTTTATGGTTTTGCCACATAAAGCGATGTTTATATTCACTTCTAGAAACGATGAACTGCATTAGTAAATAAATCCAAATCAGCATGTATATTCGGTCGTCTGTGTCACTGCTAGTAACTGACTTTTTAATGCACTATTCTTGTCGGTTTTCTTTCTATCAAGTACTACTAATAAAATTAGAACGACGTCAGCGGTTAATACATCAATGTTACATTATTCCCTTCTCCACATATCCTGCATTTTCCATATTGCCAAATACTAGTGAAGCGTTAAATTCTACCAAATACCGCTTATCACTATTTGCTTTATATTCAACATTCTAATGGAATTTCAGCACGTATAAAAATGAATTTTCTTATTCAATGGTAGTATTTTTAAAAAAAATTCATAGAACTGTGCTTACTACTATTGGCTAAAATTACATGAAATTGATTTTAGCATAAATATAAGTTGAAATCGTTTTAATTAGTTAATAATATTATGTCAAATAATGTTTTAAATTTAGTTTTAATCCTATTAAAATAATTTTACCAGTTCGTGTTTTGGATGCGTGTGAAATTTACATTTTTTCATAAGAGTAGATTTGTACATTTGTACTCATGCATTTCCAGTATATGGGAAAGTGGGATGTGGAATACCATTATATGCCCAAGGGGCTTCGGGTGTTGTGTCGTCTATTGGAGTAACCATATTGCTTTTTTCGTTGTCTTCACTACTATCGGATTCTTCACTATCAAATTCGATGTTACCCTAAGCCCAAAAGCTGATTGATAAAAATTCATTGCCATAAAATAATACCTGAGAACAATCTAATATTTCTCATCTTTGTCGTTATTATTCTACATTAATTAAGTCAGAAATAAAGTCGGCGATTTTAATAATGTGTAATAATTAAAAAACTATGTAAAATTTTTTAGACTTTGTGGCAGGCGTCTGTGAATTGAGTTGAATTTTATAGTGTGACTTAATTAATTTATGACCATTTGATGTAGTTATTATTTGTTATTTTTAGTTTCGAGTAAGTAGATAAATTAAAATTTTGTTATTAAATTCCAAAATTTACTTTCGGGTTTTATTGATAATTGAAGTCGCATAGTTTTGTTACAAATGTTTCTAATGCAATATTTATTTATTTTAGCTTTATATTTAATGATGATTGAAATACTACATAATAACTTATTTGTAATTTTTTTAAAATTTTTTGGGCATCTGATCTGTTTTTTTATTATTTTTTTTATTATGACATAAGATCAAAAAATGCAACACAAATCTTAGGCTTTGCTTTTTTCGAGTGCTATTAATTTATTAACCAATCGTTTGTGTAATCTTATATTTTAACTTAATTCTATTGGATAATAATTTATTTTAAATATGAAAAATTATGTACGGCGAAATAAAAAGAGAGGAATATTTGCAAATTTCTCTTATCTATATATAATTCTTAATATATTGGAATTAAATAATTTTTCAAATCTCCTTGAAATGTTTTCGTCATTTAAAATTTTGTAAACCTAATAAGTCTTAGAAATAAATAAATAATAATCCAAAGATGCTTGATATTGGAAATATTTTAAGATTATATTAAGAATTTATTCAGTCCTCAATGTAGTATATTATTTGATAGTATAAAAAATTGGTTCTCGTGGTTTACAATGTTTATATTTTTAACGATTGTTGTATAATAACCACTTCCATCATTCAGCAATCAATCAGTCCAGTAATGATGGTCAATCATTATATGATTATCAAGGAATATAACTTGAGGTGGTTGATTGTCATGTATAGCTTTTGATATAGCTGAAATGTGAATTTCGCTAAAATGCATGGTAAATGATTTTAATTGGATTTGATAGATTTTCCAGAGAAGAATTGGCATTTATTCTAATCACAAGTCCTTCATTATACTAATGTCTGCAAATATAAACCACTCGATAATATTTTATCCAGAAACTTGAATTAAGTTTAACTTATTAACAACTAAAATGAAAATATTTAATAACGAATATTTTTCTTTGTATTAGAATAATATAATTTGATATTTTTATTGCTTAATTGGTAAGAAAGAATTCAAACGAGTAATGTGTTGATTTATTTTTTTGTTGTTTTTATATTTTAAATATAGCTCAAAATATTTTATATCAAGGTCATGTTTAATTTATCTCATACTCTATATCTTTAAAAAATGAATGTGATTTTAGTTTCAGTCCCTATATTCATGATATTGTACATTATAAATATTAATTATGAATAAATTAACTTTTTAATTTTAACCTTACTTAGAAGTACATATACTATTTTATTAAATTTGTTAGAAATAAATTAACTTATTGAATCATAATTTTCTAAATCAAATATAAAGAAATTTAACTAAAATTATATTCATGATTGCATTATTTCTATCAAATTTGTTCCTACTGTGGGCTATTTCTGATTGTTTTAGATTTGTTAGTAAAAATACGCTGATATAAAAGTGTAATTCACAGAAAGGTAGAAATATAAAATTAAGGACGATTTTATACTGTTCAATTTTAAATTTTATATTAAATTACTTTTTAAAGTATATAAAGTGATAATTTCTTGGTGGCAGCATTAATTAAATTTTAAACAATTAAATGATAATTTAATTGTTCAAAATTTACTTTTTACCTTAAAAAATATTTCCAAGAAATACACCAATCTTAATAATATTCAAAATTGTGAAACATTGTACAAAATTTGCTGACTAGAGTATTATTTATTTGACATTTAATCTATGCTTCTACCAAAAATAACTATAATTTTATAATAATAATACTTGGTAAGGAATAAAAATAAATAAAAACGGTGATTTTTCATATAAATAAAAGAACATAATTTAAATATACTTCTTCCAAGTATTTCAACCTCTTTGATATAACATAGACATAATACTACACAAATTCAATAAAAAGTGATTGTACATATATGGTCATTAATAATTCAATAATTTTATGAATCTTAATAAAATTAATTACAAGTTAATGTTCCAAATGATTTCTGAAACACGTATATAACACTTAATAGATTAATAAATTTTATGGGATTAAGCCTATTATATAAATAGGCAATTACTAGTGAAAATTTAAGTATCATAATTTTTTTGAATTTCTTTAATATCTGGTGACATCTCAGCAGTCGAAATATATTGCAAAAATATATTTTTAAAAAGTTCTCTCATTTTAATAATAATAATATTAATAATAATAATAAATGATTAACTTTGCAATGAATATTAAATTGTTTTTGTTTGCGCAATGAAGCTGGTAATGGTAGTTTCACAGTTCAAAGTAGTATTGTTCGTAGTTCTTAATGAGACCAATTCAAGTAACGCAATGCACAGAATAACTTGTCATATTTTATAAAATCGAGTTTTATTGGTTTTCGGTAAATTAATGTTTGTTCACTGTGAAAATCCATTTATGTTGCCGTTTCACATTTATATTAGGGATCAAAGTTTAACTTCTTATGAGAGAATCTAGTTGTACTTAAAATTGACTGAGGTGGAAACTATTTACAGGTCTGAATTTTAGATTAATAATTTATTTGGTTTGAATAAAGTGAAGCTTAATTAAGATTTTTATTATTATTATTATTATTATTATTATTATTATTATTATTATTATTATTATTATTAGTTATTATTTTTACTTATTAATTATTTGATACTAAACAAAAGTAAATTGTAATTGCAGTAAAAATTATTTTTCTTAAATTTAAATTTTTTATTGAATTAAAAACATTATTTAAAATATGGACCTTTTATTTGTAAATCTCACTTAAGTCGAGAAGTTTAATGGGAATAAATATCTCAAACATCTCGTGATATCGTGATTTCACTTTTTCTAGTGCTACCAAATAATAGAATGATCGGTTATAAATATAGATTGATCTCATTTTATTGCCAATTAGATTTTCTATTGATTCATTTTTATTTCTAAATTCAGGTTTGCCGCATTTTTGCTAGTTATTAAATTCTGTTGTTTTTAAAGAAAACAACACATGGGAAATGTTTTTAAAATAATATTATAAAGTTATATATGTTACATTATAGAACACACGTTTTTCTATTACACTCACGCACATATAAATAAATATAATACCAGTCTGAGTAGGTAGATATGTTATTATATGTATCTTTATTTTCGAATGTAGAGCTGGGAAAGGTACTAGTCAGAACTACATTTATAATTAAAGTACTTAAACCCGGGGTATCATGCTCTCAGAAAAGGACAAACGCCTGTGCAATAATTACAAAAATTGCACAAATGGAAAAGATGACCCAACAACTGCATTGGTAGATTTGTAATCATTTCACTGGAATCATTTGTGTAAATTTTATGACTGATTGGCGATTACAAATTCCGAAACTTTAAAAACTTATCTCAAATAGTGACATAAAAACTGTTTACAAGATATATATATATACATATATATATATAAATATATATATATATATATATATATATATATATATATATATATATATATATATATATATATATATATATATATATATATATATATATATATATATATATATATATATATATATATATATATATTGCTATTAATCAGTCTAATCCTTTCAACCCAATCTTCTAACTAAATTATTGTTGCACCAAATCACAAGGACAAACTTTACAAAGAATTTACAGTTAGTTACTTAATACTGTGTTTGCATATGACCAAATATATGTTAGTATTCTATAGTAGCTTCGAAATCAGGAATGAAAATTCTAATTCTAAATAGAATGAAGGGAAATTCATAACCTTTACTACTAATGTGTTCTTTACGGAAACACTTTAGTTATAAAATTAATTTCATAATTCATATGAAATAAAAGCGAGCCAAACAATGTTACAGTAAATTCTCGCTAAATATCATAATGGATGAATCAGTTTTTTTAAATCTATAAAAAATAAAGAGTGCCAACTATAAAATTTTAATGAAGAAAACTGTCGAAATATATTGTAAAAAAAATGTTTGGGTGGCGCTTTATTATAATTATGAATATTTATAGACATTATCCATTTCAATGAATGGGCTTACCCATCAAATATATCAGTATATGTATATTAACTTTCAACTATTTCTTATTGAAAATTTAAATTTACATTAAAAAAGCTGATTAGTGACTGATAATCATAAAAATAAAATATAATTTTATTTTTATAAAGAAAGTACAAAGTTATTTTCATTACATTTTTGTCTGTGATCTGTTATTGTATGAAGCGCGTTTTCAGTTTTTGCTGGAGAATGTCACGAAAGATTGTTTAGTTATTTTAAAAATGGAATTTCAAAATAGCAATCTATTTTACTCAAACTCTCAGAAATATGTAAAAACCTTTGGTCTTAGAATGACCCATCAATCATTATATAAAAAAATTGTACAAATTAGATCTCAATCTCTCGACTAAAATGTATGGTCTTATATTAAAGAGTTTTCAAAACAGTGGTTATTTCCAAATTATAAATATTTTTTATTTGAATTTTTTCAAAATAAAATGAGAAATATTTTAAGAAGTGGCATTTTATGTCACTAGGTCTTTTTTATATTTTTAGGAAGTATATTTTCTAAATTAAATGAATAATAATTGATTTGACTATCAAAGTGACAATTTAATGGTATTTTGAATTAAAGCGACGAATTTCAAAAACGAGTATTTGGAATTTCATACGTGATATTTTTAAGATTCGTCCAAGGACGGAAATTCGGGTTCTAAAAAGAAGCAAAAATGGCCAACGTTTAATGCTGGTAAAAGTGGTAGTATGTTGATAAAACATCTGCGTCCGCACAGTGAAAAATTAGCTGATAATTCAACGCTGTCCTCATCTAGAGGAAGTAGTGCTGATCGAAAAGGACTTCATTCTGATGATAAATTATCCAGAATTAATTGCCTCAATACTAGTGACAGTGAATTAAATAAATCTCCAGATTCTATGAGTGTTAATGCGAAAGATATGAAGAAAACTACATGTGATCTTTTAAATGACGATGACTCGGCGACAATTAAACCAGTTAGTTTTATACTTTCTTTTAAAAATTATTTTTATTTTCCTATATATTATATATTATAAGAACTTTTTCTTAATAAATATATAAACAAATTTTTAAAACACTATTAACAAATGCAACAATACAACAAATGCGAGTTAGGCTTATTGGACAGTTCTTTTTTACGCCAAAAATTTGTTTGATAAACAAGGTAAACTGAAATGTACTGAATTATCAGTTTTAATCGACTTAGGGGGTATTTTTTTAACATTTTGATTGCATTTGGTTAATATTAACTTTCCTAATTTATTTTTCAATATTTATTCTTTTCTCTAGTTTTTAAATAGGCCACAAAAGTCTATAGTATGCTTTCAAATAGAAAGTTATATTCCAAGTTTCATTAATACTTCATTTCCAAACATTGATGGAACAGATTGCCATTTTTATGACATTTAAATATATAAATATTGCATGACAAAAGAAACAGGATATCTATTTTGAATTTATGTTTTCTCTTCACATTTTAACCAAATCAAGCATGCTCTTTCTTCAATCTAATTTTTAGAAACCGCATTTTTCTGGAATTCTTTTTTTAACATATATCCAATAATTTAAATACGACTTATTACTTCGTTGTCTTGTTGTTATTACTGGAATGCTCAATCTATATAGTTCGTGGTTTTGTTGATATGCTCTCTATGACTCCCGGGTGCAGAAGTTTATACATTTCGTAGATAATTACCAATTTGTTGGCTATAAATATTAATTATTAATACGAATTTAATTGCTATGCTCGATCCAAACACAAATAGTTTTCTTTTAATCAACAACCAAAAAATTATCGACAACATTGTTAATGCACAGTAGATACATAGATAATCTACTGGACTAACATTTTACGAATGTGGCTGCTGCCAAACTGTTGAAGAGTTTTGAATTTGATCATCTTGTAGCTGTATATGTAACTGTAAACGTATAGCATTTGCGATTGTAATTTCTTTGGAACAGCAAAGGTTATCTGGCTTTGGAATGCATCTATTTACAAGTTTCAATGTCTAGGATGAAAGCTCTGTTTTTTCTGGATAATTTTAGACCAGCATTTTCATTTCATTTTGAAGCTTTTCTATGTTTCTATTTGAGAACCACTGCATTTATTTTGGCTGACAAAATAATATGAAAAAATTTCCCTTTCCTTCTGTTTTGTTTAATATTCAAGCGTTAAGGAAAAAATATTTTTTAATTAGAAATTCGCAACAATATCTAAATAAAAATAAATTTCTAGTATTGTTTATAATCAAATCTGTATTATAGATCAACAGTCGGACCAAATTCTATTAAACATATGTCTGTTAAAGAAATTAAAATAACACTGGGATTTTCGATTTTTCTTTAGTTTTAAAAGTCGTGATTTTTTTACAGTTTTTGATTTTTCTCGCCATTTGTTGTGTGCATGTAAAATTTATTCTGTTGTGTTGTTCGAATAATTGCAGTCATTTGGCATATATATATATATTCCCAACTTCGAATACCGCCGTGTGTATTATTGATAAATAAATTCTTGGTAACTTTATTTCTAAAAATTTTTAAATATTTTTCTTAACATTATCACTTTCTCTATTTTTTATAAATATAAATATCTTAATTGGTAATTATTTTTCTTGCAGCGTGCTTACAGGTCGGCATTTTCATTTCGATTGAAACGCTCCAAATGTGTAGGTTTTAGTTTATTTTTCGACGTTGGTGTTGTTTATTTTATTCAAATTATGATACTTATAAATTTGATGGTGTTTTAATGAGTTTTGCATGAACACTTATTAAGAACATAATTAAAAGCATATATAAAAGCATTATAAGATTGTCGAGGTTATGAAAATCAATTTAAATAATTCTGTTGATTAATGCGCAAACAATTTGTTTTAAATTTGAATTTATTTTTTGTTACTGGGTCGAGATTTGATTTTAGGCATAATTTTGGAATAATATTATCCCAATGATTTTGTAGATGATTTCTATGTTGATTGTTTTTTACAAGATATTTTTAAATTTGATTTAGCCTGGAAGTGATTGGGGAAATAATTATAATATGAGCATATATATATATATATATATATATATAAAAGCTTTCATTCATTACTAAAAAATAAAATGATTAGTGATTATTTTTAATATGATTAACTTTAATTTTACATATAATTTTTATAATAAATTCACCTGTTGCTTTATTTGTTGTGAGAGATTATAATGATAATAAAATTTCTATTACAATTAGTTATTATTCTTAAGAATCCAGTGAAGTGTTCATATAAATGATTTCAATGCGAATTTTGTTTCTTTGACAAAATGTCATATAATATTTTAGTATGTTTAAAGCGAATTCAAAGTAAAATTGAAATTTTTGGGGTGATAATAATAAAATAACTTTAATAGCTCATGGTAGTGGTACAGCTTCAGTGTATAAATTTCAATGTTTCAATTCTGTTCGTATTACAATTTGAAATAGGGTAAACACAATTATTTCACATGATTTATTTATCTCATTAACTAAATGATGCGCATTTCCCATAGTTTTCATTATAGGCTTTAGAGAAACAAATTTATGGAATTTTTGTATTTTCTGATTAAAGACGTCATAAAATTATTTCAATTTGAAGAGAGTTTATTATCATTGTTGGAAATTTACTGAATTGGTTCTAATATCAAAAATGAAGATGTATTGTCGTTAATTTTGATTTTGTATTACATCAAAAACGCTTACTTTTTATAAATTTAAAATAATCGTTTACCTTTGGATGATAGATTGAAAAGAATGTTTTACCGGGTTTATCAGAAAATAACTCGATAATTTCAATCAGATATCGCTGAAATCTATTTATTATATTAACTCTTTCAGGAAGAGGACTAAGGAATACAAATACGTTCCATTTAACGAAAATATAGGGACGAGCAAAAAAACTTCGTTTTTATCAGACAGAAGATATCTGAAGATCAAGGTTAAAATTTCTTAGGTAAATTTTCTAAGACAGATCATTAACAAAGCTGGAAAGTTTAAGATTTAAATTAAAACAAATTGTTTAGACTTGGCTACATGATTTAACCTGAAAGATGAAGGTAGAGCAATGCGACATAAATTTCTTCGTTGCAACTTTAACACGAAATAACTTTTTGGCAACCAAAATTCACCGCTTTCTTGTCGAAAATTGGGGTGCAGGAACGTCGTTAGCCTTTGAAGAGTACAGCAGAGTACCAAAGAGTTTACAGGAGAACAGCGAACACTCTTTGAACGAACAGTTTCAGGAAGACCAAGAACGAGCCCTGCAGAAAATAATATCATACTTATGCGTGAAAATTATTGAAGAAGATTGCACTTAACCTGTCCAGTCATTTCAAGAGTCACATTCATTGACGAAACCAGTTTTCGTCGCATATTGAAACAAAAACTTGGAAATAAGTTACTGTAGCAGATGAGTTCCTCACATTTTTATTGATAATAGCAAGAGAATCAGTATCACTTGCTGTCAAGAAATGTTGAATGTTTATTCGGCAAGAATGTTTAAGGAAAAATTCATTTTGATCGATGAAAAACGGATTTACCTTCGACGCGTATCTCCAAATGAATGCAACCGTGTTTTTGGGTGGATAGCACATATGATCGTCCAACTATTGCTAGATGGACAATATCTGATCACAAAGTTCTGATTATTGTTGCCAACTACTATGTAAAATCACTCACGCATATCGAACTTATTCACGACGATAAATCTATCAATGCTGAGAAATACCTACAATATCTGCAGAATATGATTTGAAACGTTCAATACTACCTGCTTGGGATATTGTTATTCAGCATGACAGTGCCAGACCTCGCGTAGCACATTTGATTCGACTTTGGCTTGAAGAACACCATGTGTTTCTGTTAAAGCTGCCAGCCTACTCACCCTCATTGATCGCTTTATCTTCAGGAATTACGAGTACTATCGATGTGGAAAAAACTTTAGTAATTCAGGGGAGGTGAGAAACAATTTTTGCCAATATTTGGAGTCAACATCGGAGGCCAACCTCACAATCGAGTTTCATAATTTTACACATCACCTCCAGAGTGTCATTGATGCAGATTCAGAATATGTCTAGACTCTGATATAGTTAACACTTTTAGTATACTTGCACATGCTATTTTCACATAAGTTTTGAATTGTAATTTTTTAGTTTTTGATAAGATTTCATCGACGTAGTAAAACGAAATTTTTTTGCCGGCCCCAATATTTATATAAATAATTTTGGTTACGTACATCATCAAGCTTTTGTGTGGAAAAGTTTGTTCCATGGTCGGGAGTTAAAAGTAATTTTTGTTTCTTCACAGCCACTGATTTGTAATCCGGCCCTATAAAATATATCGCGTTTTGAATTGTTGTTGGATGTTAGTTGTTAGTTCACTTGCTGCATTAATTTATAATTGCAATAATAATTTATGTTTTCATGAATTAATAATATAAATTATTGTATTATTTTCACATTTATACATCACGTGTATTTATTTTGCAATTTCCTTTATTTCCGCTTCTATTGCACATTATAAAATAAAATAATGATCTACATCAGTAATCGCCAAACACTTTTAAATGTCAATCTTTCCAGGAATTTTTCTACTCTTTAATAATAGCATAAATTTAAGTTATATTTTCTGATCGAACTTATTTTTTTCGTTTTGTTAAAATAAACTAAACATGCCTTAATCTAGATTCTTTGTGTGATTATTCGAAAGGAGCTAAAGTATGTAGGAAACTCTATAGAAACAACTCAATCTTCGCAAACTTTCACCTTTAGACAAGAATAATTCATTGTTTCCTTTCCAGATCTTGTATGAAAAGATCAATTAAGGGGACGAGTGCTTATTTTACTAATAATTTTTTCTTATCGAGCGGAGTTTGTCACTAGATTATGCAATTGCAATGTACAGACTGGTTTTTATCGCTATAGTTTCAATTTCTTCTATAACTTTGGGTAGAACATATTTTGCCATATATATATATATATATGCCATATATATATATATAGATGGAATTTTTGAAGATGATCTCTCACTGACCCCGAATCAACTCTTAACATATATCTGCCATTTTTGCGATTCCTGATTTATAGTGTGGAAAAAAATAAAGATGAAGGAAATTGAACATCAAATAGATCAATGATGTATTATTCTTGTATTTACTATATAAAATTGCTTTGCTTGCCAATTTTTTTGTCGATTTCTATATATGTATATATATTGATTTTTGGGTGAATTTGTGCAGTTGTCATATATGATCTTTTTATTCAGGATAATAAAATCAATACCCATTGTCATTCTAAATCAGATGAGCTTGGTGTTGCCAATAGTCAGCCATTGAGTCCCGGTGCTAGTACTGCCCCAGTTAGTGGTGTAACGTCTCACAAGAAGAAAGGTTCAAATATTTTGCACATTTTTACCTCTAACCGCAATAAAAACAAAACCCCTTCAACTCCTCAAAACAATGACTGATAGTACTCATGACCATGCCCATTTCTTTCCTTGTAATTAATGAAATTCTATGAAATTGAGCGATCATTGCAGGTGTAAAGCCAATTAATGGTGATGATGTGTTTATGATGCTGATATTATAATAAAAATAATAATAATAATTAAAATAATAATAATAATAATAATAATAATAACATTAATCGAACTTTATTAATGATATTGTTGTTTGAATCGATATAAAGAATATTATTTCTCTGATTGATTATTGTTTCCATTTTGATTTATATTTTGTGCAGAAAACTTTCATTATTTTAAACGACTATTATTTAAATTATTTAATTGCTATCTGAAGAAATTACGATCTTATTTTTATACTGCATTCTAGCTGTCAAATGTTGAAAAGCGATTAATCTTTCACCGTTGTTTCTTTATCTATCTATTTCTCTCTCTATCTCTTTGTATGTTTTTTTGAATATGGATTTTTTAATTTAATTTAACTGTTTTTACATGTAGTCTTACAGTTATCGATTAATTTCAAATTTTGAATTGAATGTATTTTGAAATTTGTCAATTACTGATTTTTATTGAATTTATAGATTTCAAATTATTAGAAATATTTGTTGAAGCACTTTTATTGATTGATTTTAATGATTAATTGTTTTGGATCAATTTTGTCTATAAATAACGATGATTATTAATAATCGACTCAAGTGAAATCAATAATGTGGATTTGTATTAATATTATTTGAGCATGAACATGAGTTTGTAATCAATTATGTGAATATAGAGATTGGATTTGAATCAATATATGATGATTTCTTCACAATTTTGGATTTGTTTGCATTATTTTGTTATGATAAATTGATCAATTAAACTTGATAAATTTTTGCGACATGTTTTTAACTATTCAGTAAAACAAATTTCAACTAAAATTTGTTTTTTAATATAAATTATGAGTGAGTAGAGAAATTATTTGAAAATTAGCAGTGACCTCATGCTGAGATCCTGAGGCAGATGTGAAAAAGTCTTATTTATTAGTAGTTCTCCATGTTGATTTGTATTATCATTTTTTTGGTTACCGTTGTGAAGATCAGAAATCGAAATCTGAATTTTCATAACACTGGAACTACCAAAAAACTACTAATTTTTTAACTTGTGTTGGTATAATTAACTTTCTATAATTAAGCAAACACAAAATAAAATTCATTATATCTAACACTAGAAAATTATATCTATATCACTAGAAAAGTTAATATAATTCATAAAAAATTAATTGATGAATTAATGATAAAGTGTAAAACCAGTCATATTACCTGGTCTGGTAATTCTAGTATTAAAAGTAGAATAAATAAAACAAAACTCAACTAATGTAGCAATGTAAATTGACCAAAAAAAATAAATTTGTTGAAACTGTTTAGGATACATAAATAATAAAATTCAATAATTATTGAATGTATAAAATGAGGAATGGGTTATTAAAGAATTCTGAAAAACAAAAGTGTGACATAAGTGAAGGAATTTAAAATAAGTGAAACAACAGTCAATAAAGTTAAACACAGAAACATGAAAAGGTTCTTAATTAATAAGTGGAAATAGAAACGAGAACAAAAATACAAATTGAATTATCTCAATTATTATCAAAAAAGATTTTAAATGGAAGTCAAAAAATAACATTTCTTAAAATGATATTTCTCCACAGCTGTCAGAAAAACTAAGGAATATCCAAAAGAATGTGCTGGAAGTAAAAATAATTATTTGTAAGTGTTATTTGATTGCATATTTTTAAAGTAAAACAAAATTTGGATTTAGGGATACAATCAATAATTCTACTGATTGTCGAACAGTAGTTAAGCGAATGTGAATTCCGAGTTGTTACAGACGTTCATATTTCTCTGGAAAGGATGCAATAATCATTCATATTCATTGTAATATGGAATTATTGGTGTCTCTGAAAATTTGTTAATCAGTTGTGTTGATCAATAAAAGTTAATATTGTCTGAAATTCATTATTATTGTCAACCAAGGCACGCTTTGAAGCCAGATCAACAATTGTTAGTTTCACATGTCACCGAATTTGCAATGAAAATGTTCAGAATTGTTGACAGATCTTATGCAAACAAACTTTTTCAATAATGAATTTTAATAAAAACTAGCATCCTCCTAATCTCACTAACAAGTATTTAAAGTCATTTTGAGATTTTGTTTGGAATAATTAATAATTTTAATTAATTTTTGAATTTGTATTGTTTCTAGTCGAATTTCTGTTGAGATTCATTTGAGCTTGGACAATTGAAGGTTTCTGCCTTATTTCGTTCTCGCTCCCTAAATAAACACACAATAAAGAAAATATCTGGGCATTAAACTAGACCACATCAAAATCTTTTGGTTAAATTTTTAATACAAATATCAATTGAACGTTAACAATTTTAAGTTCAAGAAATCCCTTTATCTTTTATCCCTTTACGCACTCAATTCAATTAATTTTTGATCAAAATCAGCAATCTGAAATAATTTCCTTATGGAAAAAATCTTATTTCATAAAATCCCTATTAATCTATGAGTATCAAGTTTTCAAACTGTCAAAAATCGAAACTTATTTTTATTTTCCTCTTTTACATTAATGATATTTTAAAAACATTTTTAATTAATTTGTATTTTTATGTGTATATTACTCGAATTGTCCTTTTTAATTTGAAATTAATTAATATCTATATATTTTTAGAATTACCATCTGTTTCCTATTTTCACTAAGTATGTTAATCTTTCGAACCGTAATTAAATTAATTACTTTTTTTATTAATTTGCACCATGTAGTGTGGCGTTAATTTTTTATTTATAATTAGGATTTGTAATTGTTATTTTTATTATTGTTGTGTATGTTATATAAAATATAATAGGACTATATTGGGTAATTCTCTATACTATACAACATACACACTATAAATTCAGCAATTAACCCGAGAACCAATATCCCAAATAACTTTAGCGACGAAACGGGACACCCCAAAGGTGGTTAGAATTCGCAAAGCTAACCCTAACATTTCTAACTCTATAAAGACCATATGGTCCAATATAATTGCGGCACTCCCAAGCAAAAAACTAAAAGAAATCGCAGATCAAATGGAGGAAATTTCAAAAATCGAAGCCCCGTTCACCAAGATCTGCAATGTCCTAACAAACAAAAATAAAATTTAGCAGGAGGCAAATGCTAGAATCATGCTTCAACAACACACAGCTAGGTGACAATAAACTCACAGATTTCTCAGCCCACTAAAATAAAAATTGGAGTACTCCCAGCCAAATATCACTAATTCAGGATCAAAAGAATTGTTTATGTGACCAATGCCACGCATTCTCACAACCACCAGTAATTCAGGCGTAGAAATGCTAGCAGACATAGCGGATAAAATAGACGAAGAAATTTATCCGACTATATGTAGCAACCAAACGAATTGTCGAACAAACTAATGAACACTTTAATGAGCAAATTCGACGAGATTATAGTCGAAAACAAATGAAAAAAAGCGGATTTAGCCGAAATTAAAGACAAATGCAACAAACAAAATTTTAATATAAACCAATCACCAGACGGGTAAAATAGACACAACTATTACACAAACCAACCATCAGACAGACAACAGACAAAACTATAGCCGCAGTCAATCTCCAAACAAAAACTACAGAAACCGGTAAAATTCTCCAAATCACTACAGCAGCAACAGAATCAACAGCTCAAAAAGGGAACCAATAAATAAATTTTTAAACAAAATAAATTTTTTTACACAAATTTTTTTACACAAAATAGAGCAGGAAAACTAAAAACATCACTGCTGATCGCACACACATTCAATGACAAAAGCATTACATTTTTGATGCACACTGAATTCCTAATCGACATATGTTCCGTAATCTCACTACTGCCCCATTACATGTACAAAAATGCAAAAATCACAGAAAACCACTAACTACTGCAAACGGCTCCAGCACCAAAACATTTGGCCAACATACACTAACCCTAACAATAAATTCAAAAAAATACAATTGGCCATTCACAATAGCAGAGGTCCAACAGTCATAAATAGGAGCCGATTTCCTCGAACATTACAACTTAATCGTAGACTGCCGAAACAGTAAATTATTTGAAAATCACAAAACAGATAAAGGAACCGCCAAAATTTCAACAACGAACATATCAAAAGTAGACATCGGAGTAATACAAACAAACACACCAAACATCAAACAATCAAAACAATCGAACCACTCTTCTGGCAAAATTCGATAAACTCAGCGAACCAGTAACTTTCAACGGAAAATCGAATCACTCTACCGAACATGCCATTATAACCAATGGCAACCCAGTGCACGCAAAGGTCAGATAATTAGACCCACAAAAGACAAACATCACAAAAGAAATTTTCCAGGAACTATTGAAAAACAATATAATAACGCAATCAAATTCAGACTCGTCATCAGGACTAATGTTCAAACAAATAGCAAACGGGAATCGGAGAGCTTGCGGAGACTATAGAATTCTCAACAAAATAAGAGAACCAGATAAATACTCACTGCCAATTAAAAGAGATATAATAAATAGACTCAAAGGAGCAAAGATTTTCTCAAAAATTGACCTGCAAAAAACCTATCATCAAATTCCAATCAGAAAGAAGGACATTAAAAAAACAGCAATCGTAACACCAATCGGCATGTTCGAATACAACCGAATTCTATCTGGTTTACAAAATTCTTGACTTGAAAACTTGAATAAAAAACGTTACTTGAAAGATTAGGCGCTTGAAATCTTCTAATAATCAAAAAATTAAATAATTTTTTAAAATGGAAACCGAGGTTCTGAAACAATACATTGACATTTTTAAGATGTGTGAATATTTATTTTCAATACCTGCCCACAATGCTAATGTAGAGCGTATATTTCCCCTTATGGAAATACAATGGTCGGACGAAAGAAATAGATTATTACCGGAAACAGTTGAGGCCATATTAAAATATGTCGTTAATTTTAATCTGAGTTGTAGTGAAATGGACGGCTACATATTAAATAATAACGATTTAATGAATGAGGCAAAGTCCAGCTACAAGTATGAATAAGTTTCTTTTAAGTTTTGTGGTATTGTTTAGTTTTTTATATTACTGAATTTATGTTTTTTCGTTATCCATTTTAATATGAAAGGAATGTTTATATTTTTATGTTTCTTATTTGTGTTATTAATTTTAACTAAATTAAAAAAAAAACTGAGAGACATTTATTTAAATTAAAAATATATAAAATTTTAAAAAAACGTTTTATAAAAAATTTTTTAAAAAAAATAAAATATAAAAAAAAAGGAAATATAATTAAAAATTAACCAATAAATTTAATATAAAATTAAATATAAACTTATTTTCCCCAACAATATGTTGAAAATTTAAATAATGATCAAATTCACTTGAAAAAGGCAGTGCCGAAAATTCTTGAATATCAAAATCTTCGATATATATATATATATTAGGGTGGGTCGAATGTTAATAAATTTTGAGTTCAAGAAAGGAAACATGGTTAAAAAGTTGTATTTTGGTATAGAAAAATCGAATCAAACCATTTTACTTAGATTTATGGACATTTACTGCTCCCAACTTTTCTCCGAAAATGCAGTTCAACATAAGTGTGAAAACAATGTAATTTGGCTAGTGTCGGAATGTGTTTTGCGCCTTTGTCCATATTTAGATGTAGCTTTCTTAAGAGCTTATAAGTATATTATTTACTCTCTTGGGCTGAGATAGTATATTCTGTGTCCTCATCCCGCATTGAAATATATCCTGACAACGTCAGTGATTAGGAAGGGCCAAATTTGAATTATCCTTTTCAAAGACAAAAATCAACTTTCGAAATTATTTTTTATTAAAAACATCCAGCCAAAAGTTTAGAAATGTATTAGCGAGGGCATAAAAAGAAGTCACATGAAATCAGCTTTGCTTTGCACCTTGGGCAATTCCTTCCTTGATTTTTTACACAGTAGTACCATACCATGTCTGGACTTGTGACCAAACACTTTGCAACTGGCAGAAGAAACATCTTTGATGGCTCTTTCAACTGCTTGAGAATGACAGGGAAATTGTTCTAATGTAATTTTCTTATTCATCTTCAATTCATGATCCAATATATGAGATAAAAGAGGGGGAGGCGTCAAATTACATTTTGTCCAGTCAATCATGTCAACATATGATGTAGCAGACGACTGAAGAAAGACAGTATTCTTGTCCATAGTGCGAATCACTTCGGAAGGGAGAAAATTTTGTCTTGCAGTTATGATTTTTTCTGTTGCAAACTTTCTGATTTCTTCATCATCATCACCAACAGCAGCTAGGAGTATATTTTCTGGATGTGAGAAGTAATTGTTGTTCTGAATGACAGGAAAGATGATTTCTTGGTCTGATGGATCCAAATCCTGCAGAAGTTGGAGCATATAAAAAATATTTCTTGCACCATCTTGGCATGACGAGTGAGTCTTTATATAAAACCATGACGGTCCATAGAAATTGACAATAAATTTCACTATTCGCATGAGAGGTTCAGATGGAGCAGTTTCGGACATATATAGTCGCAGAATTCTATTAGCTTTCGTTAGCCAGCGACTGTGATTCAAATTTCCTGGTTGTGCCATTTGTAGAAAAGGGACATCCTTGTTGTTGTGGTACCCTTTCTGGACTGCCAAGCATACTCTGAGGAAATACAATTGATCAGTGTTCAATTCTTTCTTGACATTTTCACTAATATCTACGACCTTTCCAGGAAGGGACATAAAGGCTACTACGGGCTTGTCTTTTGGATCAAAATCAAGAACGCTTCCTATTTCACCACATGACGTTTTTGGACCTTTTGTTTCTCCACCATCGACGACTGAAAAATACTTCCTGAATGGCAATTCATTTGCATGCAACAAGCATATCAGCCATTGTAGAGGTCGCCCTAGGCTTTTTTCGAGTCTTCTGATTATTCCATTATTTTTTCCGGTGTTTGTATTGGTTCCATCGCACACAATTGCTTGAAGGGTCAGTGAGGACTGCGTGCTAACGATGATTGACATGATTTCTTTGCCAATATCCACAGCTTTACTACTTTGAGGTACAACATGATCGATATATGTATCCCCTGGAAAGGCGACAATCACATAATGCTCCTCTTTTAGGATCCTTCTATGAAGTAAGGTGGAATCTTGTTTCCCGTCGAAACCGAGGCAAATCAAGTTTTTCGCTTCTGCTGAATGCTGTTCAATTTCTCTCTCCCTCCAGTACTTTCTCTGACGCCGTAATTTTGCGGGATCGATGATTGTTTGAGAGGATAACAGTTCCATATCTTTCAGAAAAGCGTTTACTAGCAAACACGTGTCTCTGTTGCTCACACCACATCTGTCAACAGCTTTACTTAATTCAGGATAATGTCTTGTATTTTGAAATTCATCACATTCTTCTACGCTTGACTCTGAGCTTTCTGTTGAATTGTCTAACTTATCTTTACTTTCATCACTAGCGGCTTCACTCTCCGTGTCACTTCTTGAGGTCGGATGTAGATCGTTAACTTCAGTGTCCATTATTTCATTTTTCATTTGTTTTCCTTTTCCTGTAGGGCTGCTTTTCGTTTGTTTTCTCTTCAATTTTGAGGTTTCCTGTCTGTCCGTATTTCCGATTTTCATGTTTCTGGTAGTTTGTTGGTCAATCCAGAACTCCCACTCTAAGGTAGGAATTTTCAAGGCCAATCGGCATGTACACTGACTTCTTCCACGAGCACCATCATTAAAACATTTGCAGCAACATATGTCAAACAATTTGGAAAACGAGCTTAACTTATCTTGAAATTTGGCAGATGACCTCTTGCATTCTGGATACTTCTCTAATTCACGCACTTTTGATATTAGTCGCTTGACACGAACCACAATACTACTGAACTCAACAGTTGGGATACTTGCCTTCATATAAATTTCCTTCACCTTATTTGCGAGAAGAGTTGCTTGTTCGTTAAAGCCTGTATGAAATTGCGTACATTTCTCATTGTAACAGTAATCACGAAACACATCTTCACAAGTAGGTAATTGGTTTCTGGGTAGTTCACAAGTTTGACCAAACAGACAATGACGTGATTTACTTCTTGTTTTGCGAAATTGCTTATTTCTCTGTCCCTTCATAACTGCTCTTCTGTACTCAGCTCTGGCAAAATAAAAGTGAATCATCAAGTTAACTTTTTTAATTAGGTCCAGCAAACACTTGACATCCAATCGAAACAAATTAAATTATCTGAGTTTAGACTGACTAGTAGTATCCATGTGGATTATGTGTTGACTGTAGTGTGTGTGTTAGTATTGTTCAGAAGAAATTGTCTTTGTGAGTGCTTGTGTGAAGGTGCTTCCGTGAATTAACCTCTCTATACATGCACGCGTTAGCTTGGACTTGTGAATAGAGCATGTCAAAAATGGTCTTTCTGCAAGCGTGTGACTGCTTGCAGGATGAATTTACAAAGGCACGTGTGCGAGCATTTTTACTGGGATAGTACTAATATATACAAACAAAAGTTGGGACCTGTAAACCCTTTTAAACAGCAGTCTTTTGCAGGGATATTTCATTTTCTAGCATAAGCACAACTTTTTAGGCATGTTTGGAGAAAAAAAAATTTAATTATAAGAACTTTTTTTTCTTCCAATTTCCCCACTGATTATTTTTTCCATTGAATTTATTAAAAAGAGCTTGAAGACTATAAATCAATAATATATCGATGTTTGTTGATAGTCACGAATTTTCGGCACTGCCTTTTTCAATTGAAAAACATTCGAGATTTAAATTTAGAGTGTAAGGTTGAAGTTTTAATATACAAAAATAAAAATATAATAATTAATTTACAAATAACATAAGAAATAGGATCACATTGGGTTTGTATTCTCCTATATATAAAATATATATTCTCATCAAAGAAATTCTTAATAATAAAAATTTAATGTACAAGTTCAAAAAGAAGGAATTTGTCGATAATTGTGTTGTTGGGTTTTAAAAGAACTTGATGGAAAATATTTTGAATGTATAATTTTCTTCTAAAATGATGATTCCAAGACATTTCAATTGGGTTGGAATATCATTAAATTATCAAAATATTTAAAAAAATATCTTTTATTGTGTAATGTTGAAATTGTTTAACTAATAAATTTAAATATGGTGCCATTTTCATTCTGAATTAGTGTTTTAATATGCTAACACTTAAATAACTATTCTAAAATTAATTGTAATAAATGTATAATTAACATTTATTACTTTTAATATACTTTTTTATGCCATCCTGAGTGTTGTTTGACTGACAATATTCTATTTTAAAATAGTACTCAGTTCTTAATTTTGTCCTGCTATTATTCTGAGTGTAATTAAAATTTAGTTAACCTTATGTTAAGAATAATTTTCATCTTTCATCTGTGAAAGTTCTAGCAAAGTTTTTCATCAATTATATTAAAATTGTAGCATTAAGTATTTTCAAACAAAATATATTTATAAGACTTGTAACTAATGTTAAAAAATCATTAGTATTTTATTTCAATGGAAAAGAAATATCAATGTTTATGTTGTTTTAAATCGAATTGTGAAATAAGTAATAAAATCATCCATACTAAATTATTTACATAAAGAAGTCCTAATTAACCTGATTTATTTAGTCTAAATATTAAATAACAGTGGTAAAATTTAAAACTAATCATTTTCACAGGGAGCCGATTTATCAACCAAGTCTGAGAAGTCCAAAGATTGCAAATTTATTAATTCTGCAGATTCAGATATTACTTCTCTCGGAGGAACAGATACTTTCATGTGCTTATCCATAAACCTTTCCATTACAAATTCAACATCTTCCTTGCTTATTTCATTTCGATTACAATGTTTCAAAACATCTTTGGATTCCTGTATAACATTATATGTTACGCCTATACTATAATACAAATTTGATAATTAAAAAAATAAATACGAACCTTTCATTATATTGAGAACAGATGATATTCCTTCATTATCAATAGAAATGTTATATGTTTCGAATATATTTCGTATTAAATCAATATCATTTTCGTTTGTTACGCAATCTGTTACTGGAATCAGTTCGCACATAAAAAATATGGATTGAACTACATTTTAAAATTTAGTACCATAAAATGAAAAGCTAAAATTGAGATAATTACTATATAGTTTTATGTATATTATAATAATTAAAGCCTTTTTGGGAAGTATATATTTAATAAAATGAAAGAGTTTTCAATTTTAAAATTAGTTGTTTGAATTTTTTCAATTTTTAAAGGTGAAATTTCTTTCATTTTATTAAATATGTACTTCACTACAAAAGGCATAAATTATCATTTAATTGTTTAACATTTAATTAATGTTGCAACCAAGAAATCATCCCTTTATAGTATAAAATTTTTAATATAAAGTTTTAGTGTAAAGTTATTATTAAATTATATTAAAAATTAATTTGAGTAACAAAATCATTTTAATTATTAGTTAACCGGAGTTGGGACCGAAGAAGTCGCCAACGAATAACAACCGGCACAAGATACTGGGGGTATAAGGTGGTGAGTTGGGACGACGTTGGCTTTGTTGGCAACCCTGAATCCAGATATGCGAGTCTCGAGCTCCCGTGCTGTGTAGGCCTGATACAGAGCCTGAGATTGCTTCTGTATCAAGGTCCTCTATGGCCTGCTCTCTGTGATCAAGCTGTCACGGCAGCGCTCTAGGCGATTAATCTTCTGATAACTTTCATCTGGAGTGGAGTAAAAAATGTCCTCTCCATGCGGTCGATTTTCGCTCCCAGGAGCCGGATTTTTTTGTTCAACGTGCGTATGGACTTGTTCTGGTCAGAATACGTGAAGCACGATATCAGGGATTGTGGTCGGTTATTCATTGCTTGGTACAAAAAAAATGACAGAATTTAATCAAGACAAAACACATTTCGTGAAAAATTATTAAGATTGTCTCAAAGGGCAAAAGTGAACAGAGAATGCGTTAGGTCGAAACTTTGACTGGAAATAATAGGACTTGATGACGACGGCAGGGGAAATAGTTTTCCTAATATTTATTGTCAGAGTTGTATTTGTGATTTTTGGGTCGGTTAAGCCTATTATTGATGATTGTTTTTCTGGGTCATTATCCTCATTATTAGGATTGTCATATTATTATCAGGAATCCTATGATTATAGCTGTTGGAGCGCCACTAGGTCGACTCATTACTAGCGCACACCTAAGGGATGAATGTCTCTTACCATCAGAACAATTTTCAAATGTCGCATACTAGTTCGACTTCGAATGATTGTTCTCAACGACTAAGCACCCATGATTAATATCATGTTGATACTGTAACACCTCGGTGAAACTCGTGGAGCAGGTGAGCCCCTACCTTAGGACTACTTCTTGATTTTTCTACTTCAACAGGTATTAACAAGGTTGACGGCAACTATTCACTAATCAGCTTCTCGAAACCTTGTAGGAAAACAAAACGTTTCTACAGAACACCCACCCCGTGAATAAAAGAAAATTTGAAGATTTTAACTCAGTAATATTTACATTTGATAAACAGACAGCGTAGAATCACTGAAAGAACAAAATCAAAATTCAGTTTATGCTGACCAGGTCGTTACTGGAATCATTTCCTCAAAACCCGCATCTTCCATCGTTTGGTACACTCGGCCCGCGTCAACTGCTTCCTTTTCGGCTTCTCCGTGACGACGGGTGGTTTGTCTGCCATTGGCTGTTGAGCGGATTTCGGTGACACCTGACTGGTATCCGTGATGATGATCTCGGAGGATGTGGGAGAGAGAGTGGTCTCCACATACCCTTTACAAGCCGTTTCCGACTTATGTCCTTATAACTCTGGCGATGATGGTTAATAGGATAGACATTGTCGGCTTCTGCGATTGGGATACTACTATCTTCCTGGTGAATACAGGCTGAACATAGACCTTGTAGAGCGCTTCTGATTGCTCCTTGATAAGTCTATTTGATCAGACTATCCCGGCAATGCTCGCTTCTTGTCAGTTTTCGATGCATTTCTTTCATCTAGGCAGGAAAAACCATGTCCCCTCCAGATAGTTTATCTTTCGCTTCAAAAATCCAATCTCGTCCTGCATCGTCTAAGATCGTCATATTCTTGTTGGTACAAGAAAAGCAGGGCGTGATTACTGATTTTCTAGTTGAATTCGATGACATGGTCTAAAAGAAAAAGAGAATGATGACAAATATCGATCGGTCAGAGCTGGTACGCAGTAAGTTTCGTGGAGAAAGAGGTGTAAATGGAAGAGAAAATGACTGGAAAAAGAAGAGTTTGAAGGGGTCGGCCCTGATGATGACAATTAGGATTGATTTATTATTTTTATTTTATTAAAATTAATTTAATTTGTGCTGTCGAGTAATAACGGGGTATTTGATGCTTGTAAAATACACATATTTCTGACTTGAATTCGATTTAAAATTACAAGGACAAAAAACATCCGAAGAAATAAAAAATCGATTGGTCAAATATGATGATATTAAAAAGATATTGAAATCGAAAACTTTGGTTCGATACAACATGTAAAGAAAAATTATGCTAAAGTAGCATTGTTCAATGAAGGATAAACATGGAACCAAAGAAAACCATATCATCGTCAAATGAACGAAAGAATCGAACAAAGTCGGAATGTAGAACGACCGGAAACAAATACTCAAAGATCAGGAAATCGAAATCAGTGGGAAAAGACCAGAAATCAAGGACAATTTCGAGAAGGACATTAGTGGCCCGCGAGACATTTTAACGGATCGATTAGAAGAAATGTTTATCCAAACCAAGATAATCACATACGAAGTTGTTGGGCTTGTAGAGAAGAAAGTCATCTAAGATCAGAATGCCCAAAAGTCAAATGCAATTATTGTCACAAGAATGGACATTTCAAACACCAGTGTTATGAAGTTAGTCCACAAAGGAAGTCCCAGAGTTCTCGGTACATGGCTGCTTTCGGAGACGAGTGCGAACGATCAGTGGAAGGAGATGACCCAAACGAATGTGCTCCGACATCTGGGGAAATGATCGGAGCCATAAATTGAATGTAAGTGATATTTCGAACAATGTTGATATGTATTTTGATAATAGTTTGAATGAACTTAATAATTATAATATTTATGATTTATATAATTTAAATGAAAATAAATTAATTTTTAAACCATATCACTCTAGTAACGTAATAATAAAGTGGAAAATAAAAGTGGAAAATCCCAAAGAATTTATAACTAATTATAACCATATATGAGGAAGACCCAGTGTAGAAATTGAAATAAATAAAGAAAAAGCAATGTGTATGCTTGATACATGGAAAAAGATTAGTGTTTTAGAATACGAAATTTATAAAAGATTTGGAAACGTAACATTGGAGAAATGTGATATTGAAGTGAAATGTACAAACGGCAGTGGCATAACTGTAATGGGAAAGATAATTATATAACTGTAACTGTATGGGGTATTTCCAAACCAATATAACTCTATGTTACTCGAGGAGTTGTTTCAAAAATAATTGGAGAGATAAATGTTTTAATGGAATTTAATATATATTTACAAAGAACCGATAGTGAGAAATATGAGATAAGTTATATTGAACAAAAAAAAGAGGATTTTAAAAAAATGGAAAAAGAAGACAAAGAAATCGAGAAATTGATTGAAGAATATGAAACAGTATTTATGAAACATAAATGGGACATTGGTAAAAACAGAAATAGTACAAGATGAGATAAATGCGACAGGACATCCCATTGTTATTTATCCAAGATATCAACCAGTACACCTCTTATCGAAAATAGAAGAAAATATTAAAGAGATTATAAATAAATGCGAATCACCTTGGAATTCGCCACTGGCATGCATATAAAAGAAAGACAAAGATGAGATTTGCTCAGATTTTCGAACATTAAATTTAGTAACAGAGGACCTATTCTCCAATACCAAATACAGAAAAAATAATGGACACTCTTAATGGATCGAGATTTTTCACAACACTGAATTTAGGCAGTGCATATTACCAAGTGCATAAAGTGGAGTTAACTGAAGATTCAAAAAAGAAAATGGCTTTCTCTACAAAAAATGATCAATATTGCTTCAATCATAAGCCATTTGGGATACCAGCGGCTCCTGCTACTTTCCAGAAATTAACGAACAGTGTACTTGGATCACTAAATTGGAAAGAAGCTGTAGTGCACCTGGACGATATCCTAATATTTTCAAAAAACTAAAGAGGAACATATAAAAAGAGTACAAAATGTTCTAGATAGAATTAAAATAACTGAATTAAAGTTGAGACGAGAAAAATGTCACTTTTCGAAATGTGAAACTAAGTTTTTAGGCCATATCATAAATAAAGATGGTATAAGAACGAAGGATCGTAAAATTGACGGAATAAAACAGTTCGAAATACCAAAATGTTAAAAGAGGTTGAGGAGATTTTTGGGACTTACGAATTATTATCGAATATTCATTGGAAATTATACAAAGTTTTCTAAGAACTTGGAGAAACTATATGAGAGTAACTAAAAAAAATTAATATGGACAGATGAATGCGAAATAGTATTTCAAGGTATAAAAGAACAATTAATGAGAGCCCCAATACTGGCTTTCCCGAATCTAGAAAAAGAATTTATATTAGATGCAACTTTGATAGAATAGGAGCGGTGTTATCACAGTTAAATTCTGTTGAGGATACCTAAATGAAAATAACAGAATAAATAAATAAATTATCTGGCTGAAAGATCGCCATGACAAACGGGACGATCTATGGGAACTCAGAAAAGAAAACGGAAGTAAAAAGAAATTAAAAATGAGAAAGATAAATCAAAGAAAACAAAACAAAAAAGAAATTAAAACAAAGGTCATTATTAATAAGGAAGTGCAAATGAAGGTGGAATTTCAAATTCTAGTAAAAAAAAATTTTGACAGCTTGTCAAAGATAGCAAAATTATCGGGAGAAGGCGGCTTAACAAAAAATGAAAATGAAAAAATATCTTGATATCTGTCAGAGATAAGGATGACGTAGAGGAAAAGGAAAATGGAAAACAGAATCAGTCGCCAGTGCCACAAATAAAATAACTATATAAAGGGAAACTGGTGGACTCAAATTCAGACAACTTGGGAGACAAACTTGGGAGAAAATTATTGGAAAAATTAGACAACGTTAGACGAAACGTTATTGGAGAAACGATTTCTGAAAAAGAATTGTGAAGAAAATAATTGTGAAGAATAATTATTGGAGAAGATTTGAGAAAAGAAGTTACTTGAGTATTTGAATAAAATTTGTGAAGAAGGTCAAAGAAAACAATCAGCTCAAAGTCCCAGTTGATAAACCAATCAGTAATTTGTGATCTTTTAATCCGGTGTTATCCGCAAATTCTATTCCTCACTGAGTGTTGTAATAAGCATTGTATAGTCACCAAGCAGAGTGTTGAATTGATTGTCAGTGTAAAGTGAAATTTCATTTGTGATAATCAATAAAGATTTATGTTGTCAAGTGTTACTTGTGGATCAGTCAAAGACACGCTTGGAGTCAGAGTAACATTTAAATTTATCAACAACTCAATAACCCAACAATTCTAATGGAAATGATAAAGTGATTACGTATAAATCGCGTGCAATGAGTACACACGAATTAGGGTATTGCATCACTAGAAAAGAATTACTTGCAATTTATTATTTTACTTTATATTGTAAAAATTATTTATATGGGAAGCGATTTAAACTTCGAACGAATCACAAGGCAATAACATTTATGCTTAAAACCAAGAAACCTATTACACCACAGTTTCAGACGTGGATTAACCATCTTAGTGGTTTGGATATGATTTAAAGTACAAAAAAGGCGAATTACATGTTAATGCTGATGTTTTATCACGGAACGAATGTGACACATGCATACAGTACCAAACAATACACGAAGAACCAAAGAAAGGCAGGTTAAAGACAAGAATCCTAGCGTTGATGCTAGGAGATGATGGTTCCATGTGGCAAAAAACCCTATAGAGATTGTTGATATAAGATAAAAAATACTGAAAGGAGAAGAAATCAAATTTGAAATTAAAAACAATGTGATAAAAACGAACAAAAGGAAAATATGGATACCAAAGAAAAAGATAAGACAATTCGTAGAACACACTCATCAAACGTTATGCCATGCAGGGGTGAAGAAAGTACAAACATTTGATTTTGAAAATAAACGTGAACAAATTAAGATTGTAATCCGCAGTTTTAAAGAATGCCAAAAAAGAAAAACATTGACAATACGAACTAAAGAAACTATTTTAAAACACAATAATTCGAATTTATTTGAGACAATTTTTATTGTTTTTTATGGACCTTTAACAATTCATCGAAAGATGCATATATATTGGCAATTATGAGTCAATTTAGTAGATATACATCATGAAATGCAGTATCATGACAAGACGAGAATACAACAGCAGCTATTTTGAAGAATAATTGGATTTTAAAATACGGATATATAAATAAATATATATATATATATATATATATATATATATATATATATATATATATATATATATATATATATATATATATATATATATATATATATATATATATATATATATATATATACTGTTCCTCAATTACCGTATGTTTTATTTTACCGGTAAACGGTAAATTAACAATCGTATTACCGGTAAAACCGGTAAATTTCGGTAATAAACATTTTACCAGAAATTAAAACAAAATCATGGTTTAATTGAAAAAAACATTACAATATGTTTATTTCATACATATTATATAAAAGAAATCATTCAAGAAAAGAACTAAATACAAAAATTTAAATTATTCATTATTTTTGTTAACATTTTGTTTCAAAAAGAAATATTTAAGGAAAACGATAATGTGCAAATTTTCATCCGATAACCTAGTTCTTATTTTAGTGCAAACTCGGCTCGCTATGGAGAATGTTCTTTCTTTGTCTGTAGATGTTGGTTTTGCGGTTTGCAGAGCTTCGAACAAAAGTGTGAGATTATGACTTTTTTCCCCGGATACTTCAAAAAATAAAAACTCTTTCTGGACTGATGATAATAATCCTACTGGTTTACTGGAAATGGAAACCATAGCTGTAGAAATAGCTTTTTGAAATTGAGATTTCAAGTCAGTATTTAAAAGGTCGGTCTCGACATTATCTTCTGAATCTGATTCTGCTGACTCATCTGATTTGAATAATCTTTCAATTATTTTTTTCCCAAATGCCACTGTCGATAACTTTGAACAGTAATCAAAGTGAACATTTCGTTTCATTAAATTTTTTGGATGAAGCATGTACTGTACAAGAGACAATAATTTAATATTACGTCTTTTATCAATTTCTCTTTTCAAACAAACTAAGAAGTTAGAAGTTATTGGTGAATCGGTATTTTTTCCAATGTTGAACATAACAATTCAATTACACTTTCCGCGGTAAATAGTNTCCACAGATACACGACCTTAAGAATCAATCACACTCCATCAAATTATATCATATAGATTTAAAACCACCAATCCCACGTGAATCCAAATCATTTATTACACTAAAACACACAACTGAAAAGAGAAAAGAAAAATTTTACACCNGTGGCCGGCGATAAAAGCGTATCCACACAGCTTTTGCAGGATTTTCTTGTTGGTTGTCTGACTTCTGTTGTTTGATGATGTAGGGGAAGACATTGTCTTCTTCCGTGATAGGCTTGCACATATACTTTGTATTCCTATTTATAAGACTCAACACATGTTCTAAAAGAAAAATTGTTCAACCTTCAAAAGGAACTACTGAAAAACGTGTTTTTTCAAATGAAGCCTTTGGGAATATATGTTTTGATATTACAGGTCCACATAAATAATTGTTATCTATATTATATATACAATGCTGATTTCTTTGAAAAATATAAAATTCAAGATATATTTCCTGAAAATTTATACCAAGAAATTTACATTCTGATAATGGTTAAAAATTGATTTCAGAAATGAATTTTGTCGACTTTTGAAAACTAATGAGAACTTTACAAATTGATTGAAAGAATATTTGGAACTGCAAAAGTTACAAGTAATTTATTTATTTCGCTGCTAATTGATGATTTATTTGTAAATTGTTTAACATTATTAAATATTATTATATATATATATATATATATATATATATATATATATATATATATATATATATATATATATATATATATATATATATATATATTTAATAATAATAAATAATATTTATACATATAATAGGGCTTTGCACAAATTTCTTTTACACCTGTTGTTATGCGAGGAATTATATATATTATTATCAATGAGGATTTGGTTTTGGCATTCCTAGTAATTTTGTTTGGTATTCTTTGTTTCTAAATTGTCGTCAACGAAGTTGATTTTCTAATCGATATTGTTTCAACTAATATCAAGAAAAACTGAGTAATCTCGCGTGATCTTAATGTTTCTACTGACGTGTTTAGGTTTATGGACCGTCCGGGATAAATAAGCTTATGAACCCAGATCCACAAAATAACCACTTTTGGTACATATGTTTAAAACAAAATAAAAACAGTCAAAAATATTTTGCGAAGCTCGGGATTTTAGAAAGATTCATCCAGGACAAATATGCATAGCATAGGATACATTTACAATTACCCATTAGTAATGATTAGGGAGACCCGAAATTGGCATAAAAAAATAAAAATGGCATTATATTTTTGACAAATTGGCATTTTATGGCAAATTTATTAATTTTAATTAAATATTAACTAAATGATAGGGTTAAAAATTCATTACGGATAAAAATAAAAATTAATATTGTTAACCATAAAAATATGTCGGTTAAATTAAACTCAATATTGTCTTTATCAATAAATAATATGCATGAAAATTGAAACTTTATAAATTTGTGTAAACATAAATCCAAAAGGTTTTTTTTATTTTAAATAAAAAATAATAATAAAAAAAATTCTACTTAAATAGTTTCTTGTAAGAAGAAACCTTCCAGATCTAGAATATTGATTGAATTTTTCAGTTTGAATTATTTTTTTCTGAGTCAAATTAAAATTTAAAAAAATTTCTGAATTCGATTGTTTGAAGGTTGGTGATCGGGATCGATGTCTGTATTTAGGAGTGAACAAGGAATGGGTAAAGAGAAAAACACAAATATTAGATTAAAATCCGAGCCCTTAACAATTGTTAATCGTACAAAGCATAAAATAGCAAATGACGTTTTTATTTGACGTAGTGGCATGTGGGTTTGTTCTATAGTACACAAATGATACGCATGGTTTCAGTTTCAGTAGTTATGGTTAGTAAATATAACAGTTTTTAATTCCAGCATTAAAAAATCTTTTAAAATTTATTTTTGAATAATAACTGATTGTATTTTAATCAACTTAAGTGTCAATAATATCTCTCTATATATATAAAAAGTTAAGGGTCCCCTCCATCAGAATTTTACTTTAATAAGGAGACGTTTGTATTATCTTTTATCATAGTTATGTAAACATATTAATAATCTGAATCTTACTCCTGTCCAAGAATACCCTGGATATTTACTTTAACATTAACCCCACGTTCTAACGGGGTTGGTGAAGCGAAGCGAACAGGGGCAGAGCCCCTAGTTATATTTAAATATATAACAACTCGAAGCCAGACCCCTGGGCATTTGAACCCTCTGCCCTCTCTTGGCGGGCCTGTATATATAAATATATATACTGTAATTTTTGCAGTATCGTACAATTGGTAATTCAAATGTGATGAAACATAAAAAATAAAATTGAATCAGAAAGGAAGATCAAAAATATATGGAAATATAAGTTGAATTACGATAATGATGAAATAGGGGAATAAAATATTAGAAATTATAAAGGGGGAAAATGATTCTTGTTAGGAATGAGATACGTAATAAAGAAAATTAAATCCAAATATTAGAGTAATATCAATATTTTTATAATGGGTACAAATTAGTGTTTACCCACCAAGCTTTTATTCTGCTCTGATTCTGACTCTATTCTCACTTCTATAAAAAGTTTTTTAATTTTAGCACATTTTTAAGTTTTTTTTATATATTATAAATTAAACATAAAATTATCAAAAACTCGTTAAAGTATAGTCAAAGTACCATAGTTAAAAAAGTAAATAGTTAACATAAAGTTATCCAATCCAAATCTCGATACACTCTTTGATATCCTCCCGACAAATAGGACAGGAGTGCATCTTAATTCCGCAATTGTAACAGCACATGGAATGGCGACAATTAATAAAAACACAATTAATCGACGCATCCATACAAATGCTGCATTCCAATTGTCCTTTCACTGGAATTATATTTGCACGTGGCCCACTTTTTTCTTTGAATTCTATTTTCAACAATTTATATATAATTCATAAATTGCTGTTTTATTAAAATAATGCATTATAAACAAATAGTTACAATATAATACACATGTTATTATATTATATACTTAAGCGTTCATACTTTCAAGTAACGTGAACACGTGTTTATTAGATTGGTTACTAAATTAAAATTATTTAAATAAAATTATTATTAATATTGACAAGGAAGAGAAACATGCGCCATTGACTACTTAACACATTCAAAAGAGTTCTAATACTTTGATGTGGATCAAATTGACCGACATTATATTCATTTACATGTGTAACTTTGTTGTATCATAGTACAAATGTTAATAAGATGACGACAGCGACAACTAATAACAACAAAAACGACGACAACGATAACAAAAGTAGTATTACATCTTGTGTTTGGTGAGATGTTGTTCAGCTGAAAATTACATTATTTTTAAATAAACATTTGAAAATTATTTATTGTCATTTGACAAAAATGATAAAGAAAAATACGGATGAGTATTGTCACCTTATGATTGAGAAATAAGCTAAAAAAGCTCATCATGTTTATTGAAAAATAGGCGTCATTTCATAAAGAATTGCATGGGATGATCAAAAATGAATTTTGTAGAAAAATATTACTAGAAAAATGAATAGCTATTAAACTACAATTGCAAAAGAAAAAAATGAGACTGATGATCTTTGTTAAATGAAATATTTGAGAAACCTTTAAAAGAAGGTGTAACGACCACTGCAAAAGTCAAGCACGAATAATTATATACTTATAAGTGAGTCAATTAACTTGTTTCCCAATCTGTGTATATAACACGATATTATTTATTAAACGGCTTTATATAAAAAAGTTAGAGAAATACTAGTGAGAATTTCATCTTTCAATATAATTTGTTTGATATAATTTTCTTCGCCTCTAATCGAAAATGTTTAAAAATCCGTTAGTTCTTTTACCAATTTCATTAATAGTTCAAAAGGAAACCAAAAAAAAGTGCTTACAGTGAAAAAGTCAACAGTTTAAAAAGAAAAAATATTTTATAAATCTAAATTATACTAACAAAATAAATATATTCAATATTTATAAAAAAATCAACCCATCAAAAACAGTATCTAGTATAAATCCATTATATGCGAAATCTCATGATTTCAAATCATTTTCAAATTACAAAAAGCCTTAAAAATGTCAAGTTTTAGCGCTGTAAAAACAACTTCTATGAGTCAATGTGTTTGTTTGTGAGTGTAATACCAAGACTTAATAAAACACATTGTCAGCGACAATAGGTCCATTCGCCAAGTTTCAGCTCAAACGGATTGACCGGAAGTGCATTAATAAACTCTCACACAGTTTGCGTGCTACATACATTCAATTCCAGCAAAGTTAATATAAAGGTTTAAAAAAATATAAAAAAACAAAACAAATTTCATTAAATAGTCCGTACCATTAGATAAGTCGTAATAAGTCAAGTGTACCTTTTGTGTAAAATCATGAAAAACATTTGAAATAAATGAAAAATTTCATTCACTATCAAATAATTTAAACCTTTTTCTAAAATAATATTGAATCATTTAAAATTTTCTATAACTTATGTTAAAAATATGGAAAACTCGTTAGAAAGAAAAGTAAAAATATCGAAAAAATTGCTATACAGAAAATAAACTCGAAATCATCATATATTCACTTATAACTCGCTTTAAATTCGTTAACGAAAATTTGTGGTTCATAGAAAATTAATTTTTTATTTCTATAATGAAAATAAAATGAACTATAAATATAGGGCAGGGTTTTCCTTAGGGTGAAATTGGCATTTGCCAAGGGCACCAAAGAGATAGGGGGACTAGATTTGCGCTCAATATTAAAAAAAATTGTTACAAAATAATTTTTTTAAAATTATTGTATTGTATTTTATCGATTTTTATTTTTTCCTTTCTAAAAATTTTTCTTAATATTAAATTCATTACAAAATCAATGTATGTATTTCTTTTCATTTGATAATATAGGTATACTCGTATCTTGTTGACACTATATAAATAAGAAAATAGCACGAGAGAATAACGTTAGAATTTTAATAAAATGTGTTGTGTTGCATAGGGAGGATTTTATAATGAAAAAATAATTTTTTGAATTCTTACGTTCGCATAATGACATTTATATTATATTCTTTTCATTTGTTTATGACGGAGATGTTCGTATTTGTTATTCTCAATCGCAAATACAACAGTTCGTACATAGTGTCTTATTCTTTTAGATATGCAAATCAAATTCACTGGTATTTTTATATGAGAATATAAACATTACAAAAATGGCGCTCCATTACTTAAGCGACCTCGAGCCGGCACTATATACACATATATATAGAAATACAAAGTCATACTAATGAATTCCTGATGTAAATTAATTGCCAACGAAATCAAATCTTTCTTTTCAATTATGTTTTGATAATCGACTTTAAAACGATCTAAAAGTACTTTGATTTCTTTTATGGTAAGTTTTGGAATATCATCTAACGAAATGTCAATTGAATCATCGTTGCAAAAATTCACGGACAACCTCTTATTTTCACTGCAAATATTTGAATAGTCTGAAAATTTTTTCTAAAAATGAAATTTAGATTATTTTTCTTATGAAATAATATTAATATAAATTATGCTGTTCTAGTTTTGATATATATATATATATATATATATATGGCCATGACAGATTTCGCCATTTTATGGATTGTTCTGGATTTTTATTCAAAATTTTGATATAATTTTCTTTACGTAAGATTTTATCGAAATTTTCTTTAATTTTCTTTTTAATTTTTATTATTCGCCTTTATTCGAATTTGTTTTTGTTGTTTTATGTCTTTCAGTTATATTTGAGTAAGTTTTCGTGTGATACTTGCTCGTGTTTTATTTTATTTTTAATTCAGATGTTTTATTTTTTGGGTATATTATCTCTCTATTATCATTCTTTACTTGGTGTTTTATATATTTTTATTTAAGTCAACTTAATGCTGGGTATTAGGGTGGAGTGAAAATTTTTTTTTCTTAATATCTTGTTTGGATAGCTATAAAAACTTGGTAACACATGCAATTAGTAATGTGGCAAACAATTAGACAATTTAAAGCATATCTTGAGGTTCCGCAATTGACCTAAAGTATAGGCATATTTCGATAAAAAAGCAATAATATTTAAAAAAACATTTTTTTATAAGTAACATATTTATGTTATGGTTTAACTTTTTAACAGTCTGTACATAACATTACAAGTAATAAGAACCATATCTGTGAAGGGAAACCACATGCAAACTGTCTAACATGTTTTTATAACTACAAATGATGTTGGGCTTTGGTGTCCAGTTTTGGCATTTTCGATCTCGATTACAAGCGTGCTCTAATGAATCCGTCGCGTTTTTCTGGACCACACACCATTTCGGATGCTTCTGTCACTAGCTTGATATGTCTCTCTACTGCCTGGGTGTGACAAGGATAGCGGGCGAAATCCAGTCTTGGCGTTTCTTCTTCCCGGATCATGGTTAACAAAGTATCTTCGTCAATGTCCACTACGATTGGAGGCTCTGTGATCGGAGTTTTCTGCCAATCGATCATGTCTATGTAGCTAGTAGCTTCAAAGTTGATTACTGGCACGCAGAAAGATCTAACTGAAGTCGTACGTTTCTGCTTTCTGGATTTCAGTATGCGTCGCAGAGCTAACTCGCGTATATCTGATCTTTCATCGGTAAGCATCGCAAGCAACAGATTTTCTGGATGACTAAAGAATGCGTTGCGTTGAATTACCGGGTCAACAACTTTCTTCAGCTCGTCTGTGAGGTAGCGTGATTTCAGTATCGTACTGTGGACATGTCGAGCGCCGTCTTTACACGAAGGGGTATTCTTTATTTCAAACCATGCAGGTGCATAAACTGTTACGATGAAGGTAGCAAGCGTCTTTAGTTCATCCGACGGGCTTCTTGTGGCAACATACAGACGTAGTATGCGATTAGCCGTGGTTAACCATCTCGAATGGTTGATAAGACCAGGATTGCGAAGTGGTCGACAGGACAAATACCAACACTTACAGCAGTACACAAATCGAACAGGTATTTCTGATCTGTACTTAAATCGTCGGAATTTGCACTTGACGGTAGAACACAGTTTATCGGCATGTAGTCAACGATGGGAAGCTTCTCACAATTCAAAAATGACTTTCCAATGGGACCAGAAAATCCTTTTGGACCATTGGTAGGTCCATCAAGATACTGAAACAAATGTCTTAACGGTAATTCGTTTGCATGCAACTGACATACGAACCACTGTAGCGGTCTGTGTAACGTCACTTCAAGTAATCGAATGATGCCTCCTCGAATGCCCGTATTAGTGGCTGTCCCATCAGAACCTATTGCTTTTATGCCACTCGTGTCAACATTTCTTTTATTCAAATATGCAATCAACTCAGCCGTGATAACTTTGCTTGACCCTGCAGTTGGTGTAATGTGACCGAAATATGTAGCTCCTGGTTCGGCTATAATCGATATATGTTTTTCAGTTATTATTTTCCGATGAAATTTACCATCGCATTCTTTAATTTGGGTCATTGTATTGTCTTTTCTGCCGTCAAAATATAACCCAGTGATTGTGTTACTGACTTCGGCACATAATGCGCCACGCTTATTACAACGTTCTCGACGCACTTTACTTCTGTCAATCACTTTAGAAACATCATGTTCGTGGATTATTCCAACATCTTGAAGAACAGCACTGGCGATTCCTGCTGCCGCCCTGTCGGATACGCCATGTCGATCACACGCTAAAGCCAACGACGGTAGCTTAACTCTCATCTGCTTGTCATTCAATTTTCGCTATTGTTTAATTTGGCTTATACAATCGTCATCAGAGTCATCATCGCCGGTATCCATTTCCTCTTCCATTCCAGAAATCTCGTCACAGACATCCGACTGTTTATCACCGATGTCATCAATGGCAGATTTGGTACACATCTGCCTCTGTGTCGACTCTTTACGGATATACCGCTTTTGTAATCTACTGGATTCAACCTCATCAACTCCAGCTATGATCATACTGCGTGAACCCCGCTGATCTTCTAGAAAGTCACGTTCAATTGTGGGTATCTTTCTTGACTTCTCACAGTGACACTGAGACATACAAGAGCACTTGCCGGAGCAAATGTCAAAGAGTTTAATCGATTCATCTTTAAACTGCGATATTTTCTCTCTGTATGGTTCTGAGTCCTTCCTAGATTTATACGGCTTCAGCAATTTCATGAACGTCTTGTGGTACACGTTCAACATTTCATGAACACGGCGGTGGCTTACATGTGGTATGGAAGCTTTGTCCCATATTTGTTCTACTTTCATTGACACTGTTTCTGCCACGTTGCGATGTGAAGGATCTTTATTGTTCAATTCGCATTTCAGTCTCTGCTTTGTCAGGTTGTAGAATTTCATAACATTTGCATAAGTCGGTAGTTGATTGTCGGGCATCTCGGATGGACCACCAAAGATGACACAAGACACTTTCTTTCTGGTTACAGCCATTGCAACTCTAAAAAGGAAAACCAGAGGCATTTTAAATCCATATTATTTAAATGCCATCAATGACTTCAATAATATGTTATAATATTACCTCTTATAATGAAGTATCGTAGTGGAGTAATTATTTATCACTAACAATACTACATACAGCGATTCAAAAAAAATACAATGTTATGCAATATGTATGCAATAATCCGTCTGAATTGACTCTAGAAACAGGAAGCGCAGCGTGTGAATGCGTAGAAAAGTGAACTAATAATGATCTTTTAGTTAACAGTAAGTAACGATAACGTATTAGTGGAAGCAAAAAGTTGCCAATTCCTTGTAATGAAAAGAACACCGGATAGCAAATACATTATCGTTTTCTTATCAATGGTTACATTTTAAAGTTGGTTGTGGAACCTCAAGACATTATTTAAATTATTGTTTTTCTTTACAGAGTACTTCATTTGACCTCATAGCAAGTTTTTATAACTATCCAAAGTCTACTAAGTCAAAAAATTTTTTTTCGGTCATTTTCACTCCACCCTACTGGGTATGCGTGTTGTGTACTGACACATTTGGTCCCCTTCCTAACTTTGGGTTTAGAAATCAGTTCTAGCCAATATGTGCAACAAAGACAAATATAATTTTTTATTAAATTTACAATTTTCTTAAGTTTTTTAAAATAATTAAAATTAAAATAAGCACATATTAGAAACTGAGATCCTAATGACTCTGTTTCCCATACCGTTCCTTTAAAATACGATGAGTTCAGGTTTGAGAATACACAATTTGTATACGCGATAAGTCACACATTTCATAAAATATAAATATATCAATAAACATCAAGTTATATAATAGTTCAGACTAGTTGCTCACAGAAGTTATTAATGGGAGAAAATTTAACAGGAAATACAAAGCTTTAACTTTTACCGTTTTGGGGATGGAGGGTTAAAAAGTTTGAGAAACGCTGTATGGTACAATAAGATATTAATTATTATATCTTATTTTATTCATTGACATTAGATAAATAAGTATTTACAATTGTATGTATAATATGAAATGCTCAATGTAGTTTTTAATTTTCATTCTGGCTAATTATATATTACATTACCATAATAAATAATAAATATACCAACTCACTTTGATAATTGCTAGAACAATAGTAAATTATTATCACATTTATATCATTGTAGTTAGATCGATGGAAATAAATTTAAAATTTAAACAATAAATATCAAATCTTTTACCGACTGAAGTTTTTCTTCCTCAAGTTGTCTTTCTTTATCTAGTTTATCTTTAATTTCCATGTCTATCTGTATATTAGTCAATTAAAAAAATGTAAAATTTATTTAATACCATTTTCTGTTTCAATTCATTTACATTTACAACTTGCTCATTGTTTTTAATAGATTTTTTAAAACTGGCTAAGATTGCATCTATCATTTGATCTTTTTCATTAATAGTTCCTAGATTTACATTATAGTTGTTAGTTAATAAACGTAACTGTGCAACAGAAAATTGTTTCAGAATATTTTTATCGACACCTGTAGCAATGACAAAATTACATTTGCAACAAATACGGGTATTTTCTATGAAAATGATTTATAGCTTGATGAAAATTTAATCTGATTATTAACCTTTCCCTAAGCAAGATAAACAAAATTCTTTATCACAGAAAACGCATTGAATTAGTTTTCTGTTCCTTGGGATACTTTCGCAAATATCACATTTACTTGCAGCAGCTTCAATTAGTTCTGCAAGCAATAAAGGTCTTTGTGTCATCAAGAAGAGTCTTGCCTGATGTTTTAATATTAATAATTTTATACGTATAAATATTAAATAACCAGCATTAATTCATCCATGGAAGGTAAATTACCTATTAATTTACCTTATAAAAACAGTTATAAGAAATCAATTTCCAAAATTTAGCGGATCTATGATTTTGACCTTAGGTTAGTAAAACACGTTTAAATAACCTTCGGTGAAAATAAATTATGATCGAATAAAATTTTTATTTATTTATAAATTTCAATTTGCTATTGAAAACTTATAAATTTGTGAATTAGTAAATCTAACTAGAAAATAAATATAGTGACTAACTTTATTCAATAAAAATATCCGACATTTTGATAATTATGTTATTAGTTTACATTTTAGGTTTAATGATGTGTATTGTTTTGGATACCTAAATGATAAAATAGCATAATAAATAAGTAAATTACCTGGGGGAAGATCGTCATGACAAACGGGACGACCTTTGGGAACTCAGAGAAGAAAACGGAAGGAAAAAAATGAAAAAGGAGAAAGGAAAATCAAATAAAATAAACCAAACAAAAAATTAAAACAAAGGTCATTGTTAATTAAAAAGTAAAAACAAAGGAGGAATTTCAAATTGCAGAAAAATAAAAATATGGGGAAGGCCGTATCTTGACAGTTTGTCAAAGATAGCTTAATGGCATGAAAAGTCGGCACAACATAAGTAAAATGAAAAACAAAATTTATTTCTAGTGACACAAATGAAAAGAGCGATATAAAGGGGGACTGTTGCCCGAGAAATAAGACAAAAAAAGGAGAATTAAATTTAGAGAATTTAAAAGTAGAATCAAAGGGAGAATTAAAAGGAAATTTAAAAGGAGAATTAAACAGAGTTCAAAACACAGTAAATGAGAAGAGACGAGAATCTTTTGTAAAATTGAATATAATTTGGAAATGGAGTAAATAAATTTGTGGTCAAATCAAATAGATCAATCGATCAATGCACATTCTAATTGGGTGGTTGACGGCTAGTGATTATTGTTGTGGTTACAAAAAGAGCTATTCGTCACGTAGTGTCGCAATAAGCTCTGTGTAATTATTTGGTTGTAATTGGAATTTTGTGCGATCCAGTGTGAATATTAATAAAGCTTATCGTGTTCGAGATTGTTAATTTGTGAATTAATAAAACACGCTTTGGAGTCAGAGTAAAAGTTTGAATTTACAAGCATTGTCACCAACACAATAACTCAACAGTATGAATGGCTTAGAAGGTCAGGTGGAATATAGTTTGCTCATTTGGTTTCATTTATTATAGTTAAGTTTTAAATAGTGGTATTTACGAGTTTTGTTATAATTCCTTATAAACATGTTACTTGATACAAAAAGTAGAAGGTATTAGATATAAATTAGCTTGAATCATTAATCTGTTTCATTTACAATTTCTATTAAAACTTAATTGCGGAATTATTAATTAATATTAAACCATTAGTGTTGACTAAGAAGGATGAGTCGAAGAATGAATGTAGTAGAACGTTAACAGCACAGGAACTTAGATTACAAAACCCATTCAAAATTAAACGACACCGGATTAAACTAAATTAAAACCAATTAAAAGGCCATTAACAGTTAACAAAGGAAAAACCTAATCGATAAATCAGGCGACTTGTGATAACTATGAGGAGGGACACTGGTTGCTAGACGCCTACAATTATTGGTTTTATCTTTGAGTTACTTATGAGTGATTTTCTTAATTTAGTGATTCACGAAGTTGAGGAAAAGAAGTTATCGGATAGGGACCGTAATATCGATATATATCAATACTCATGGCTTAGATCTTCATTTCATTCATATAGTTTATTTATATTACCTACACGCTAGAAAGTCTATCTTTGGAGTCAGATAAAACAGTTTTCTGTGTAAGAATATCTTAGTCCATTAGATCGATCAAAACAACAATAAAAAATAAACATCGAATCGAATAAAACGTTGAGGCAGTTCTTTCATCTGGAAGTTAAGAAATTTAAAGTTAGAACAATTAGGAAACAAAAAACGAACTTGAGTTGATTACAAATTTTATGCATATATAAAATATATTAACGTAATTACTGATGATTTCACAAAGGATATTTATCATATAATCTCGAATTTCCAAAATACTTTAAATTCTTTTTCTATAGAAGATTTTACCTAAAAGTCTAAGGTAGATGACAAAAATTAAGGGAAAAATTAAAACGAGAAAATGACGAGCGGAAATAGGGCGTAATACCTCTTACTGTAGCCCATGAACCCAGAGGCTGGTCGGGTCCATACCAGTTCTTTTGGTAGAACTCACCTTTTACCGACAGCTACCCGCTAAATATCAGTACCAAAATCGCTTGCGGCGGGCGTTTATTGGTCGATTAAAATAATTGTGCGCGGTTGCTAGTGGAAGGTGAATATAGTGAAAGTTTCAAATAGATAGTCACCCAGAAAGTGAAAGATTCTCTCCACATGCAACCTACCACAAGGAAACTTTGAAATTTCGACATTTTACGGTTTTTATTTAGGGTTGTTGTCACAAGAAGCTAGTCACAACGACAAAATGAGTTTGCACTATACAACGACTACAACCTCAGACATGGTAGATCATACCGTAGTTACACATGAAAATGATTGAAATGAGTGATATCTGACGGCTTTTGCTTTAAATAATGACTTTTGATCATGATTTAAAAATTAAAAATGAACCAGAAGATTGTAGTTAGAAAACATTATTGGAAAGTGACATGACAGAAATTAACTGCTAAGGAGTATGTTCAAGTTTTGTTAACTGAGTTTAATATGTCCATTTAATCTCAACCATATTATACCCTTCCAAATGACTACTAGCAGAGACAACTGTAACATAGGGATAAAAGTAAGATAATTTGATGTTTCAAAATCAAAGTTAACGAAATAAATTAGCAACCCCTAAGGCCAACATTTCTATATGTATGTATTTAAAAATGTATTTAAATAAGTATTTATTATAGGCGAATTTGTAAAATGATACATAATTGGTTATTTTAATAAAAAAATATTCAGGTTCTTTCACGGAGTTACATAGATAACATAGTTGTTATGCTGTGACATAATTATATTATAAATTCATGTAATTAATATATTTGATTGACACTGTAAAACTATTACAAATAAACAATAATAATAAACAATAGCTATAATAAAACGAAAAAAAAATTATTTCATCAATTATACCAGAAGAAAAAACAAATAGCTATGTGTAACCATAGCTGCGGAACATCACAAAATGCAGATATTGGCATGACACATATAATATTCACCCTTTTGTACCTCTCAAACTATATCTTTAAACGGAGTTGCACTGTCAGCATCAAATTGTAATTGATTGATTAAATCTTCGAATTCATTCCAAGCTATATTGCGAGCTTGAACTGAATGCTGAGATCATACAAAAACAATTAATTTCGAAAATATTATTACTATTATTTGTAATAAAAACGTAAACAATTAGTTTTAATCGTAGAAATAAACTAAAAATTTGAAATTTGAAATTACAGAATTAAGGAAAGTAAATAAACATTATTTTACTAATCCTCTTGTCTTTAAGCTCAGATCGATAATTAAATCGATTATATTATAGTTGCTTATTTGAAACTGTTGCATCAGCGAACAAATGAAAAATCCAAAAATTCCAAATAGAAGTAGAAAATAATTATCAGCTAAAATTTCATATGATTCGAAATGTTGGGACTTAAACTGACTAATATAATAGTAACAATGGAATATGACATAATGTCAACAAGATATTTAAATTAGTATGCAAAAAATAAACAAATCTTTTAACTTTTATTATAATTTTTTACAATAAGCTTTATAATTACTTCCTTAATAATCAAAATTTCAAAATCACATTTCATAAAAACTAAATATTTAAACAACATGTTTTTTAGTCTTATTTACTGTTTTTTAATAAACTCAAAACGACTGTAAAATCACTACAAACATGTTATCTTAATTTTTGAAAACTTTTATGAATTTGTTGACATTGTTTCATTCTGGTTCTTTGATAGTCTATACTCTGCCATTATTTCGTTGTTATAAATATTTCCTTATTTATAAATATATTTTCTTGATTTCTGTTATGGGCACCCAAAAACCTCGTTTTATAACATACCAAAATCGTGTCACGTTTCTGTTTGATAGTGATGATAATCTAAATTGGGCCATCATTGGACAAAACCAATCCATTGCGCATGACAGGACGACACTTACCAAATTCATTTCACAGAATGCGGGAAAGGAAAATCTAACACGACAATGCAAAGTTTGTTGCTCCTTTTTGAACCTGGAAGTCACATGAAAACGCACTACTTTGGTGACGAATACGATGTTGTTTTGAAAAATAGCATAACTGAAAAAACTACTGAATAGTATAGTAGCGAGTACATTTTTTTGCTAGTGGTACATAAAATCAGATATTCATTAATATATATTTATGTATATTTCTTCTCAAGAATGTTAAATGTTAATAATGCATTGTAATAGTAAAGAAATATTTTTAAAAATTGCATTTGTTAGAATTTATTAAAGTATAAGTTCGCTAATTTTAAGCGAGTAAAAGTTTTTGCTAGAAATTTATTCTATATAATGTTTTCATATAATTTTGATTGATAATTAATTTTTTATATTTATTTTATAGCCATTTAATATATCTGTTCGAAATGCTAAATATTTCTGAAGAAATTAAGGAATTAATAGTAGATAAGTTACTGAAAGGCAAAACACAAATGGAGGTGTCTAAAATGCTTTGCGTGAAGCAAACAACTATAAGTTACATATGGCGAAAGTGGATCAGTTAAAAATCAACAGCAGAGTGGACGCCCATTGAAATCTACGGAAAGAGAGAAAAGATCAATTTTAATTCATTCAAAAAGAAATCACTTTGACACTGCTAGAGAAATATCTCGAGTGGTAACAACAAACGAGAAACTGTCAATTTGGACAGTTTGACGAATTTTAAGAAAAAGTGGTTTATATGGAATATTAGGAGCTAAATATTAGAGCTTGGTGCAAATCCTATAATTCAAGAATTTTTGAATAATGTAATGTTTAACTGATGAGGTACAGTTTGACTTATATACCACTCGGCGTCGTTATGTTCGAAAACCTATAAATAGTCGTTTGAAAACAAATATAGTAAAACAGTGCAACAAGGTTGTTCAATATTAGTGTGGGGAGCTATTTTAGGGAATGGAAAATGAATGTTGATAAAATTTCCGAGAAGACTAGATTCTGCTGCTTATCAAATTGTTATTGAAATAGGCCTTCGAGACCTTCATACAAGACGGTGCTTCATGCCATCGTTCGAAGTCTACTACAGAATTTCTGGTTAGGAAAGATATTTACGCCATAAGTAATTAGCCCCCAAAATCACCTGACATAAACATGATAGAAAATTTATGGTCGATCTTGAAGGACAAAGCATATAAAAGAAATCCGAAAACATATATCAAATTATGGGACATTATTTTAGGAGAAGAGAACCTAATATCGGACCAAATGATATTTGATCTATACAGATCAATTTCAAAGAGACTAAATGACATTATCAAAAATTGTGGAATGCAAACTAAATATTAATTATCTATGTATTTTATTAGTAACGTTTTGTCACAAAGCTAATGAGATGTCGCAACCATTTTAAACTTTACAATTTCTAGCAAAAAAACTTTTGCTCGCTTAAAATTAGCGAACTTATACGTCAATGCTTTAATAAATTCAAACAAATGCAATTTTTAAAAATATTTCTTTAATATTACATTACATTGTTAACATTTAACATTCTTGAGAAGATTGGTATTCGTACTAAACATACATAAATATATATTAATGAATATCTGATTTTATCTATAGCCACTGTATTAGAACTAGGGTTTCTGAAAAACCGCGGTTTTCGGTTTCGTGAAAATTGATAACCGCGGTTTTGCAGTATAAGTGGTTTAAAAAAAAAAAGTTAAAAAATAAATAAAAACAGATACAAATTCAATTTAAATTTTTTTCATTGAATCAAAATACTTTAATTATTTTTATTATTTAAGTAATGAAATTTAAAAAAGGTTAAAGCATCCAAAGAAGAATCGGACAATCTGTATTTTATTTTTGCTCAAAAGTTTTCAGCTATAAAGAAAGCTCTCTCACTTTCTGTAGACGTAGGACGTAGGTTTAAGGGTTTTTATTGTATTGTACAATAAAGTTCTATTTTTAGTTTTATTACTTGATTGTTTATACAAAGCGAACTCTTGCTTCAATAAATCAAAAATCACATTTTGGCTCTGATTCCAACAAGGCTTTCTGAATAGCTAAATTTAACTCATCTTTTAATGAGAGCTCAGCTGGGTTTTCAATGCATTCATTGTTTTATTCATCCAAACTTTCACTGTCAGTTAAAATTTCAGCATTTTCAGTGTATAATCGTTTTATTATTTCACTTGCATAACTATTTGTATGGTTGAATAGTTGGAATCAGAATAGATTTAGCCAAATTAATTAAATTTTGACTTCTTCTGTGTTCAATTCGATTTTGCATTGATACTAAGAGTTTTGGACTAATTTCGGTATTCAATTACTCCATAAAGGAAATTAATGGCTCTTTCGGCCTGTATAATATTTGCGTCACTTCAACAAAATGCATCCGCAGTCAATTTTATTAGCACTAATGCTGCTTTTAATTTTTCCAATAACAAAATCTACAGCATTAAATAAATGTAAAGCGCATAAATCTATTGAACTATCAAAAATGCATTCTTTTAAGAGAACAGCTCTTTCAATCATTGGAACGATTGAGTTCCATCGAGTATTACAATCCAAAAGTAATTCAAGTTCGTGATTATGCATTTTGTTTACATGACCTTATTATTTCTAACAGTAGAATTTCGAAAAAACTTCACTACATTTCTTAGTGATTCAAGATTCTGATGAAGATTTGAATTAAGGTTTCTTGTTTGGGAACAAACAATATCATTTTCGTCATCTTCAATAAAACAATCATGATCGTCTTCAGATTCTTCACTACCAATATCAGCTCTACAAAATTGTTCTTCAGAATCTCCTTTATCACATCCATAACAGCAAGATGAGCGCCACGAGCAAGGCATAGTTGAAATTCTGTAGGACTTTCTCCACCAAATTTTACATTAGCAGCAGCACCATCTATAGTACAAGCGACAATGTGTGTATCAAATGAAATACCAAATTGTAACAAATGATTTCGAACAACTTGTTGAATTTTTTCTGAGTTGCAAGAACCGTTTATGCGAGCCAATCCCAAATCAGTAAACTTTTCGCTAGCATCATGTAAATTAATATTAAAATATCTCCTCATCTTGGTGCTGATCCATTCATCCATCCTAAGACTAACTTTTTATCCAGCAGATTTAGCATTTTACAATTTGTTTTTCAACTCACCTTTTTTAATTCCATAATCTGTCAGGATTAATTTCATGACATCCATTTTATTTTTTGGAAGCTTAAATCCACGGACATTCATTGAATCTCTTATAAAACTGATCGTGTTATTCCACGAATTTAAGAACCATCTATCGCAGCTAGTTTGGAAAATGTTACTTCTAAAGAATCTTTTTATACAAAATCCAAAATAGTTTTAGGTTTTTTTGGTATAATAAAGTTTGGTCTGATTCCGATGTCACACTCTTTCAATAATAATCCTATGTATAGTTTTTAGGTGAGTTATCATTGCACCTGTGGATCCATGTGAGTATGTACAAGTATTTTTAAAAATTGTGCATTTCGTTTTAGTCAAATCATTGAACATCTTGTTAAAATATTGCCAAAATGGTGATTGCATATCATTTCCTGGCATTATATATTCTGTATAAAAGGATTTTGTTGGAAAACTAAAATTATATAATGTTTAAATTTAAATCTAATAAAGTTATATTTATCTCTTTTTTATGCTTATGACAAGAAAGAAATTTAAACTAAATCAACTATCGAAGTTGAACTAATAGGAAAAATTAATAACCGAAAAACCTATAAAAATACTTGTGCGAATTCGGTTACGGTTTTGTGACTCAAAGACCGGCGGTTTCGGATTCGGTTTCGTTTTAAACCGTTTCAGAAACCCTAATTTAGAACCGAAATGTTAAAGTCTAAATAACAAAAACAGTGTTGACGAACGAAAATTGTTAGTTTGTTTCATGTTTTTATCATTATTTTTTAATTTTCGGCAAATTGTTTTTTGGAGATTTTTCGCCAAATAAGGGATTCAACAACAACACAGTCAGAATCATAAAACGTCAAGGATCGATCACTCTAAATTTAGCGCGGTTTAAGTCAGGATTTTGTCAAATAGATTCACAATAAGTGTTATCAATGCTTCACGTCTTGAGGAAGAGGCTGTGTAATAAACGTGACCAATTTAGTTTAGTGGTAGAAAGAAACTAAAAAATAATCCTCTTATTGAGTTTCTGTGAACATTAAATTATTATTATTAATATTATTATTATTATTATTATTATTATTATTATTATTATTATTATTATTATTATTATTATTATTATTATTATTATTATTATTATTATTATTATTATTATTAATGTATCTCAACCTCATTAATTTCGTGTAACCGAATTCGGCCGATATCATCTCCAGTGGCTAATGACAAACCGGAATCGTGCCACTTACATCTGTTAATGGCACTTTGGGAATCAATAGTTACTTTGGCTATCGGTTCCTAGATAAACATTTATTATTAGAGAACTGAAATCTATGGTATAAAATATAGAAGAAAATGATTTTCCAGAATCACTTTAATCAAACTGTTCAACATAAATAAAAAATGTTAGTACATATATTGATAAATATCATTATTTTATCATTACAGTACCGCTCATATTAATCGACTCACTACTTTTCAAAAAATATTTTTATGATTTTCACACATTAAACATTCCCATTTTTTAATCAATTTTTTTTAAAATGTAACTAACTGTATCTAGTTTAATAAAATAAATTTTAAAAATATATATATTCATTATGGTTATTACCAGTGATGGGATTTATATATCAGTGGCGTAGCTACCATATAGCAAGAGTAAGCAATGCATAGGGGCCCACAAAACAGGGGAGCCTTTTTTCCAAGTTTCCTTAATTTTTCTTCAGAAAACAATGTCAAACAACGGCACGGTCGGCATCAGTCAACAGGGACCTCCAAATGATCGATTTGTGGTTTTATGTAATAAATCTCCACTGTTTTGTTTACTTATTGCATGAAGTACATTATTTACCTGCATTTTTACCTATTTATGCAATCCCCCCCTGCCTCTCCCTGATACATTACACTCATACCTCGCTATACGGCTTTTCGCTATAACGGCCTACTTTAATTACGGCACTTTTTCGATTTACGGCCTAAAATGTTTCGTAATACGGCCAAAAAAAGTGTGAATTGTGTATGTGAAAGTGTATGGAATTGTATCAAAATATTTGATTCGTTATGCGGCGTTTCGCTTTGCGGCCTACTTTCCTGGAACGTATCTAGGCCGTAAAGCGAGGTATGAGTGTACTATCATTTTATAACGATTTATACTGTTATATTGTATATTGAGCTCTAATTATTTAATTAAATCGTCTTTCCAAAGATGACCCAAAAAAATGTTTTGCCTGCGGCGCAAAACTCCTCTGTAACTATGATCCCTTCTTTCAATTAACACTCTCCCGTACCCCTTAAAAAAATCTTTGGTAGGCCTACGCCACTGGTCTCATATCGTACAAAATAAACAAGGTGTTCCATCAAAATTTCGAGAGTTACGAAGTGTTCCGTCGCAGGGAAACCCTGGTCTAATTCAATTGTGCTTCCAAATGGGCCCAAAAATTTTTTTCCTGCGGCGCTATATATATATATTCTTGAATTATTGAGAAAGCAATCACGCGCACAAACTCTCTTAAAAAGATATTTACTATAGAAAATCCAACAATGGGAGGAATAACCCCCCTGATGTGAAAATTTTGCGTTGAAAACTACCCTATGACATTCCGCTGATATATATATATATATATATATATATATATATATATATATATATATATATATATATATATATATATATATATATATATATATATATATATATATATATATATATATATATATATATATATATATATATATATCGCCAGGATGTTATAAAGCTATGACCCTGGGCAAAAGTTAGACTTTTTTTCTGATAAATATTGTGATATATATCACAAATAAAATTTTATTTACCTCAACACTGCGCAAGAAATTCCAAACCTCCAATTTCCCTGATCCGTCCACGCAACAGAATACTGCAGGATGTATTGGTGACCAATCAACATCGTATACGTAATCACTACGATCATCAAGGGTAAAAATCAAATTTGATGAATAGTTTTCTGAATTCGACCACAATTTGACTGAATAATCGACAGACGACGTGAGAAACAAATCCTTGCAGTCATGATCAGACGATGAATATTTTTGCGTGCTGACAGACATAATTGGCCCATCGTGACAAAGCCCTTCCACAGTTAAACATTCACCTGGTTTACTGAAAATTTATACAATGATACCTCATCAAAAAATATTCAATGTAATTAAAAAACCAACCACAAAACTAAACCGAAACCAATGAATTTTTATTTTTAGATTTGGAATTTGTTTTTGGCATATCGGTCAAAAATATTGTAAACTGATAGAAAATGGTATATAAAATATAAAACTTTATTTTTGAAATTTTGTCATAATAAATACAACCAATATTTCAATGTACTTAATAGTTTTCAAAATCAATAAAACACTGAATCCAAAATGATTTAATTAAACATTCGAAAATAATCAACCATTAATTATATATATATATATATATATATATATATATATATATATATATATATATATATATATATATATATATATATATATATATATATAAATATATATATATATATATATATATATATATATATATATATATATATATATATATATATATATATATATATATATATATATATATATATATATATATATATATATATATATATATATATATATATATATATATATATATATATATATATATACAGTCGACCCTCATTAATCCAAAAAATTAGAAAACGATTTCCTTTCGTATTGTGAATTGATTCGGATAATGAAGGAATTTAAAATCTATATGATCGCCAGATGAAAGAACATGATTTTTTAAAAAATAATTTTGCAATATATCTCGAAATAAAATTAAAATTAAAGAAAATCAGCATTAATTATGTAATTATAAGTATAATCGTTTTAATTGAATTTGTTTTGTGCCTGGCGATGGTAGCCGGGCTCTTTATGTTATGTTATTTCATTTCTATCGCAAAATTATCATTCACATTTAATAGTTTATTTATTTTAATTATGATAATTAAATTTTTAGTGCCGATAAATAAATTAAAGTTAAGAAATTAACAAGAGAATAAAATATATGTAAAAAGTTGATTGTAGTAAAATCGGTTTAGATTTGCTAATTTTAAAGAATCCACAACAATTAACAATCTAATTGCATGATAAAAGACAGATAATTGTCATAATTGGATGGCGGCTGAATTAGTCAAACTGTGGGATAATTATTGCATAGTTCATTTCATAAATCAAAAGTTTTTATAATATATAAAAACCAATAATAGTTTAATTCTATACATAATAAATAACACTAAATATTACAATTATCAGAAAATTAATTGAAATTGTGATTTAAAATTGAAATTTTTGTGGGCAAAAACTGATTTATGAAATTGTATTTGTAAAATTATGAAATAGACAATTTTATATATAAAATAAATTTTATTATATATTTTAATAAAAAATTAAATCATAAATAAATAAACATAACCTTAAGGAAACATAATCTTTAAACAATTTAAGTTTGATTTAATAAGATGTTTGAATTTGCATATGCAATTTTTTTCTCTTTTTTTAACAACTCAATTTACGAAGATAAGTTACTTAACATGCCATGTATTATTGAATAAGTCCTTTTTCAAATGCGTAATGTCTAGGTTATGTTTTCTATTGATAAAAAACTTTTGATATATACTCACAAGAAAAAAAATGAAATGAAAAACAAAAAAAATAAGTAAACTAGATTAACACGTTGACTGCCATATGCCCCGCCCGCAGTACACAGTACATTTTTATACATATGCCACGTGTAGCGCCGGCGGTACATACATAATACTACTGAATAATCATGTTTTTCTTGTGGCAGTGGGCTTAAACTGTTTATTTATATACAGTGATACCTTGATAAAAGTAAATTAAGGTTTTTTTGTTATGGTTTACATCTACATTTAGAGGTATATATGGTGGCAGTCAACATGTTTTGAAATATTTTTTTGAAAACATCTTTTCCGTAATATCTTTTATAATCTGGTTTAGACTTCTTATGACTAATGTTGTATATCAGACTTTAAATATCAGACTTTAAATAAAATCATCCATGCTAAAAGTAACAATCTAAGGTGATGATATCCTGGTAGCAGAATTAATTAAATGTTAAACCAGTAAAGGATGATATAAGCCTTTCGCTGCAAAGTATATATTTATTTTCAATTTATTTGCAGCAAAAGAGTATATATTACTTTTAACTGGAAATCACGAAAGAACTTTCATTAAAATTTTATTGATGCTTTGATATTGTGAAAGAAAAATTTGTTAATTACGATCGTTAGAAGACTTTTGAGACATAAGATTTATTATTACTAAAAACTGATTATCTTCCAGAGGAAGTAAATATATTGTATCTTGAGCAAGATACACACATGCATAAATAATACAATATCGAACCTTTGAGATTCTGCTATATATTACGTAATATTCAGTGATACAAATTCAACATGCAATAATATTATTTCGAATAGGCATTATTTGTAGTTATCCTACAACGATAATCAATAAAGAATGAGGTCGTGGAGATATCCGGGTCTGGTGTATCATATCAACAACAAATTTTAGAAAGAATTCTATAGATGTGAATTTTACAGTTAACAAATGATTCAAATTAGTTCATAAGAATTATTCTAAATTAAAAAAAATATCCAATTTAATTTATGGGTTTTTGAATTCTAAAATATTGGTTAAAATAATAATTAAGGTATTAAAGCGTTAAAAAGCAATAAAAAGTACCAAAATCTACTTTTTTAATTCGATTTTAATGGAAAGTAAAGTTGAGCTACCAGATTCTCTGATATTTTTACTGTGGTATTTTAGGGAATTTTTTTTGTTCCTATTTTATATATTATAAAAACCATTTATAATTTATGTAGAATGATGCTTTATTAATAATTTAGGAAGTAATTATTCCAGGGTGTATTGATAGTCACTTTTCGCTCAGTTTAAATTCTTTTTGGTACAGTAACGACATATGTATAAATCAATTAAAAATAACATTTCTAAATTTACATTTTTGTAATAATTTAAACATTGAATTTCAATTTATTTCATATGTTCTATTCCATGGGCCTTAAAATGTTGGTTTAGGTTCTGTGGCCCCAGCTGAGAAACACGGCTTGAAAACAATCATAATTTAAAATGAAATATTGGAATGTTTGAATATTTGCATGTTTCTGCTAGGAATATTCGATATGTACTTCTAGAAATTATGGACTAATACTTTCTATTAAAAGTATTTTATCATTATGATTTTAAAAATATAATGGGTAAATAATTTGCAATAAATAATTAAATAAAATGATTCAACGAAAAGCATCTACATCGAAAGCCACCTTTTAACTTATAAAATTACTTTTAAAATATAATATATTTACCTGTTTCATTTTTACTGTTTAAAACTGAAAGTTTATTAAAAATAATGAGAATATTTGCAAAAATAAATATAAAACTATATAAAACTATATTTATAGTCTTCAAACTCTTTTTAATTCAATGGATAAAATAATCAGTGGTGAAAGTGGAAGAAATAAAAGTTCTTATAATATATATATATATATATATATATATA
>CAUHTR010007699.1:277109-307189 GCA_959609185.1 Schmidtea polychroa
ATATATATATATATATATACCAGCGGTGGGCAAATGCGGCTCTTCGTTGAGTAAACTGCGGCTCATTGATAATTGAATTTTTGATAATTGAATTTGAAAATTGAATTCGATTTTTTTATTTTGAAATTTTTTCAACTGAACTTTTAAAAAAAAATTTTTTGTTGCAATTGTATTTTCATAAATGTTAAAAATTAACGAAACATTGTTTTTCACATTTTACTGCTTTTTAAAATTATTTTGTAGTAGGCGGCGCTTTGTTATAACAACGAGAGAGAAGCAATGAAAATAAATTTAGTGAAATTTAGTGAATTTTGATTAGTTAGTATTTTTGTTTGTACAATATTGCGGTCGTTTGTATATTTTAGTATAGTTTTCTATTCGTGTTTTTTGAAAAATTTGGTAAGAAGATTTTTTATGAAGCATTTTAAAATTTTAAATTAATTAAAATTAAATTTATGTCTTTTTATTATTTTGTTTAAATTTCAGTAATATAAGTTATTCAAATTTATTATTACAATGACCTCAGAAAACATCAAAAAACGAAAATACAAACAAGAAAATAGAACTTTTCAAGAAGAATGGACAGAAAAGTTTTTTTTTATTGACAATAATGGTAAATCGTTGTGTCTTATTTGTAAAGTTACAATTTCCAACTACAAAGTAACCAATTTACGTCGACACTATGAAGTAAGTCATCCACACTTATCAATTCAAACTCGTACCAGAGGCAAAATATCCACACTTAAAACAAGCTGCTTGCCGTCTAATTTCAATTTTTGGTACAACATATTGTTGTGAATCTTTGTACTCCACAATGAAGTTCGTGAAGTCGAAATATCGTTCACAGTTGACCAATCAGCATCTTACAGAATTGCTGCGAACAGCTTAAACAAAGTATACACCAAATTTCAAAGATTTGACCAAAAGTCTTCGTTAATTCAAGAAATTTTATTACTTTTTATTAATGGATTTTTATTATATTTTATGTTTGTTACTTAAATTTTGAAATAATTGTTTTTAATAGCGTTTAAGTCTTTTTTAATCAAATTAATGAAATAAAAAAAAATATGTAGTTCACTATGGTGGCTCTTTAAAAAATAAATTTTCGGAAAATGTCTCTCATTGAACTCATGCGTGCCCACCCTTGATATATACCGTGATTTTCCTATTATAAGCGGTATTCCGAATATAAGAGGTCACGTGTTTTTTTGCTTGTAAAAAATATAAGCGACCATCCGAATATTATCGTTAGTAAATAAAAAATACTATATAAATAAAAACTATGAAACCTTTTACTATTATTAAAGGAAAAAAAGATAAATTGAGCAGTTGTCTGGTGTGTACATTCTGGAAACAGAAAAGGCATGGAGTACCCAAGCAACAAAAACTTTCGGATGAAGTATAGAGACCAGTATCAGTTGGTTTTCTATAAGTCTCTGTCTCATAGTGTATCTCTTTGCGTTGTATTAACAGATCCAAGAAAGCAAATGATGATTTTTTCAACGTTTCACACGTGAATACAATGTTTTTATGTAAACTATTCATATAATGCAAAAACGGATCAACATGCCTTTGATTTTCAAATATAAGAAAAATATCATCCACATACCTTTATAAACCAAAGGTTTTTGTGAATTCAAGTATAAAAGAAATATGGTGAAGGGGTTGAAACTTGAATATATCATGAAAAGAATGTTTGATTGTCGTCTTCTTATATTAAAAATAATAATAAAACAATCATGGTCTTTGTCTTCTACTTGTGAACATTCAGTAAAAAGTGTTGACAAATTGGTAGAATTGTTAATGAAGAAGGGTTATTCAAAATCTTTTTTATTAATTATGGTAAAATAGACTGTTGACAAATTTATTAAAAATCCTAAGGATCCATGTTTGAGAAAATCTGGGTGTGATTTTGTGGAGGTGTGTGAGTCTGATGAGTCAAAATCTGGGTGTGATTTTGTTGAGGCATGTGAGTCTGATGAGTTAGATAAATTAAATAGTGTGAGCAAGGATGATGAACCTAAATATGTGTTAGTATTGTCACACTCAGGAGGTTTTAAGGATTATAAAGTGAAGATAAGAAAGCAGTTAGGGAATTTAAACAATAGGATAGTGTCTAACTTCATGGAAAGTACGCAATATGTTTATTAATAAGTCAAAAACTCCGGTTGAATTGTGTTCCGATCTCGTTTATCAGTTTACATGTAACGGGTGTAATGCCACATACATTGGAGAGACTTCCCGTCATCTCTGTATTCGAGCTCGAGAACATTATAGACCGAAGGCTTTGATCCATATTAGTGAGCACAATAAGGGCTGTAAGAGTAAAATAGGTATGTCCGATTTTAAAATTTTATTAAAAAATTTCGATAATTATTTGGAACGTGTAATTTGTGAGGCATTATTGATAAACTCGTTGAATCCGAAAATTAATGCGCAGAATGCAGTGAATACTTGTATTTTAAATGTTTTTAAATAATTTTTTGTATATTGTATGTATTGATTTTGTTTAAAATCCTTAACCCTGCAGAGCGCGCGCTAAAAAAATCTTACTTGTGAAGAAAGTTTGCGCATCCACTAAAGCAAAAAGCTTGATCCCATATTTATCAGGTTTAGATGGAATATATTGTCGAAAACTGCATCTTCCTCGAAAACCAGCTAACATTTCATCAACGGTGGCATATTCGGAAATAGAATAAGAATTCTTACACAAAAAAGATCGTCTGGGTCTGTGAGACCCAACGCGCCCTCTGGAGGGTTAATTTAATGAGTTATTATATCCCAATTGATGATGACAGGAAAACTATCGAAAAATATCGTGAAAAGAATGTTTGATTGGCGTTTTCTTATAATAAAAATAATAATAGATTAATAATGAAAATAGTAAACATAATAATACTAATAAAATAAATAATAATATTAATAATAAAATAAAATAATAATAATATATTAATTTCTCACCTTCCGATTCGAGAAGCCAAATAAACATTTCCATCTTCACCGCCCACAACAAATTTGTTATCATTGTTAAGAAATTCCATACAAGTTGAAGTTATTTCTTTACTTTTTGAGTTTGATAATTGAAAACTTTCTATCGGTTGACTGAGCATTTCCATTCTCCATGTGCACATTTTACCGTCAGTGCTCAAACTTAATAAACTGTGTGCATTGTGAGTTCCGATAGTGCTGAGACTAGAAACAGGATGAGTGTGGGCAGTTGTTGATAATAATGTTCTTTGTATAGGAGTTCTTTTATTAGACCTAATCAATTAAAAATAATTTTTTATGAAATATATTTATTGTTGTGCTAAGAATCAAAATAAAGTTTCATTTTCCTTAGAATAGGATTTCCATTTTAATTCTTTTCTTACAGTGAATTGTCGACAGAGAAACCTAAACAGCACGCAAAAGCAAGAAGTTCAGTTAAATAATATAAAACATTAAATAAAACAAATTAAACAAGATAAGATTAGAATAAATAAAAACAAAGGTATTTAAAATTACAAACGCAAAAAGTAGCAAACGATAGATAAGTTAGAAAACACAAGACCGAAAAGAGTGATCCATAAACCATTCAGAGCGAGAAAATAAAATAATGTAAAAGAAAATTGAACAATTTAGTTGAAAATTAAAACAAAATAATCAAAATGATTGGAACTAAATTTTAAAATTATACAAAAATTTTGGAAAATACAACATGCTTACTCGACTGTGATTGGTTAAAAGCGCAAACATAAAACTATAAAGGTCCTTCTCAGAGGACACTTCACTGTTATTTTTTCACTCTAATAGGTAGTTTTGATAAATTTTTTACAAAAACTTGACTGTTACTTTTTCACTCTAATAGACTACTCAATACAACCCATTCATATTTTCTAACACTTTGTATAATTCACTTGGACAAACACTTCAATTTGGCGATCATTCATTTGGAACTAACAGTAATAATTTATTTTTAATTGTTGTATACATTTGTATTTACTTATGATACCTGTATAATTATGTTTTACTAAATTACATGTTTGATAGCAAAGTTCGTCCTTTTCCTCTCACCGTTCGTTAAAAAGCTTCTGTAATATAATAATAACAGTATCTAAATTTTTCTGGTGCGTAGATAGTATTAAGAGACAGGGATATGGCCAATGGGCATCGGATGGTCTCAGACACTAAGTTGAATGGACTCAGCTCGGATGTCCTCTGAGGAGTCCATCGCTGGTACAATTTTTAACTGACAAGAATCTTAGATAGTGTAGAAATGAGAATGAGACAAAATCCAAGTATAAGCCGAGCTGTGAATACGATGAGAAGTCCAACTGAGATTCGAAGGATAGAGATACAGAAAAGCCCGTCAGGCGTGGTTGAGGAGGTCCGGAATGCTTCTAACTTGTTCTCTCTAGGTTTTACTCAGTATATCTTACGTCAAAGTACACTTAAGAGATACTCCCGATCCAAAAGAGAAACTATATTGCGCGTCCGACGAGTACGTGAGCAGCAACCTTCTATGAATAAATTCGTCATGGGCAAGTGAACCACTAGAATATCTTTCGAGACCGTAATTCACCTCACTAGCCTTAGTTGGCTTATCATCTACGTAACATCCAGCAACTAATCCATTAGCATTTCTGAGCTTTTAATATCCATAAGTAACATTAGTCAAGCTAACCCGACTTCACCACAATTCACGAAATTCTGAATCGCAATACTAATCGAATGAGCATCGGAATACAACTTAGATGTCAGGCGGTTAATACCAGACCTCAGGTTTAGATAGTCTTGAGACAAAGCGAAAAAGTGAATCTCCATTGACAAGAGGAAATTTGAAAAATAAACTAGGTTGGTAATAAGTGTGCCACGAGATATCGATTTCAATTATAATTCTAATGTAGATAAGTTAATCAATACAACAAGGACCTTTCATGAGTATCAAGTATAGCATCTGCATTCATTAGTCATAAATGATTCACATAATTATTAGACATAATTGCGGTGTTTTTTAACATAATTATTTATATGTAAACTAAACGGATTCTTATGATGGTTTGGCATAGCCGCTGGGTTTAATTAACAAAGATAATTTAATATGAGCTACCCGAATGTTTATACGATTCGGCATATGAAGAAGCTCTCGGTTTGGTGGCTAGGCAATAGGAACATAGTGGCTGAAATATTGGTCAGAAAATTACATTATTATACTAAATAAAACACTATTTATTGGTTTCAATCATTTCAAGAAAATTGTAAATAATAAATTTAATAAATTGTCATTGTAACTCGATCAGCTTTGCAAAATCCCGATTCATTATCAATTATTGGGACAATAATATCTTTTCCCGTTTTTCTTTTTCGTATTATTCAAATATAAAATAAATAACAAAATTACAGTATAAAACTTTATTTATATTTTGGAACCACAATTTGAAATAACCATAAAATGAATCACTTTCAAAAGAACACTGACCAAGCAAAATGGAAACTACCAAAAATCTGACCATAAGCTTTCAAAAAACAATCAAAAAACCAAAATTCGAGATTATCGAATTAATTTTGAGAACGTCGCGTCTGTGTGCGCACACAGTACCCTAATCAGCCAAAACCTCAGCAACGCGCACAGACGCGACAACATCAAACAGAACCAAACAAAATTCATTCTTCAAAAATATGTAGGAAAACACTGAATACAAATGAAAGTCTTAACTTGATTGATCGATTTTACTGCCTCTTTCCACCATTCAGTCTCTGTCAATTGCTTATAGCAACATGCACATATTTTTAATATTTTCGGTTCCCTTTGCACTTTTCTTTTGATTCTTTCATTTCGCGCGGATTTTTCTTTTTTCGTTTTTTATCTTATAGTGACTCCTTTAGTTTTCCATAAAACTTCGTAACCGTAATCTTCGTTGTTGGGTGTGTTACTTTATATACAACTAACGCATTGATTACAGATGTTTCCATAAATAATTCAATAGGTACTTTGTAGTATCATCTTATTGATTTTCACAAAGAAGAATACTCGGTCATTTGACTAGAAGTTTCTATTTCCTCGTTCTTTCTGTCCAGTTTGCCTGTATTCGCGATATGTACTATCAATCAGTGTCATTAACAGTTTCAAATACAATTTAAGTTGGCTAATTTTGTTTAACTTTATCGCTCTCAATTCCAAAAGCTTGCTCAGTTTTTTTTGGCTCAAATTGTTTTTCGGTCACCAAACTGCCAATTTTTTATTGTAAGTGTATAAATTTATTGTAAGTATATTCTTACAGGATCCCCTAATGGGATTGTAGTAAAATGTTACATTTTTATTATTGTTATGCGTTAAAACAGAACCTCAATTAGGTTTTGTTTTTACTATCATTTCCGCGCCCTTAACGTTTGGGAAAAATATGTTAAAAAAAAACTATTATTGCTATCGTAAATGGACAAATAAACAAAATCGAAGGAAAATTAAGACAAGGATAAAAAATTGGATATAGAAGCAAAACTGAATCAAAACCAAATTTATCAGAAACTAAATTACCGAAGTTTTGATATTATTTCCAAGAATCTTCTAACTCAAACAATTATCTTATATTATATATTTTCCATTCTCCTGAACTTCAAAACAACAGAAAATAAAACCACTGGGAAGAAGAATACCAGGAACTATAAAGCTAATAGAAAATAAAATTTCCCTCTTCTAGTAAATTCCTGACCCATTCGATAAATATTATTATAATCAGACCTATAAATCAATTTATAGACCTATATCAAAAAGATACCAAAATCAAATATATTCTATTCGTGCCTACACCTCTATATATTTAAACGAAGAATTCGGCTCGAATAATCGAGCCGAGGAAAAGAAAGTATTCTAGCCGAACTATACGAAAGTATTGTCGAAAGTACTTAATCAAGGTCTTTTCTTTTTGATTTTTAATAAAAGTTGAAAATATTATTCGTTAGTTACTTTTCGTTATTATTTTAGTATTTTATCATTCTGGTTGTATAAAGCAATACATACAAGTATTCCGATTGTCCCGCTACATATTTTTACTGCAGACTCTGTCGGGTTCTACAGATTTTTCCTTTTCACAGACATTAGCATACGATATATAATAATAATCAGCTTAGAACAATACAACACATTACATAACAGGAATCATTGAAATGACAACAAACTATTGGATAACTTTCTTTCTTTCTTTGAATTATTTATCACTTAATCAGCCATTTCCCGAGATACTCCAACGATTTATGAATTTTTTGGAATATTTATTAAAATTAATTAATTAGTTTTTTTGGTTCAAGCTCCTCATAGAGACCTCCCATCATTTTGCAATTATTCTATACGCGTTCAACTTTTCATTTGACATATGTTACCACTTTCCCACCGAAAATATTGATCTTTACATTTTTGAATATTTAATTAGTTTTTAATTATTTTCTACTAAGTTCCTTTTGTCATTTTACTTTTTGCATTTTTGAATAACTTCGAAGTTAAAAAAATTAATTATTTAAAAAAAGTTATTTCATATAGGAAATTAATAAAATTCCAATGTCTAAAATTTAAAATTGTTAAAATTGTTGATATCAGTAATATGAAAAAACAAAATGAAAAATAATATTACCTAAATGAATTTATTAAATTCAAATTAAATAATATAAATAAAACTATTTAAGGATATTTTAGAAATTTAGAAAAATATATAAACCGGTAAATATTTCAATTATTTTCATATTTAAAAGAGATCAAAATAAATTGTTGGTCTTTTACCATGGGATATTAAAAAAAGTAAATATATAAGAAGTAACCAAAAAAAAAAGATTTTAGTACTAAACCGCCTAATTTTATTAAGTATTCTTAAGCAGAAAAAATGTGTCTATAAGATTAGTTTCTTGAACTCACAATATTTCATCGAAGTCTTTAGGTCAATTTTCAAGATTAAATTTACAAGAATAGTTTGCTTTATCATATTAGATATGATACGATCGGAAAATTGATTTATTTAAATTCAAATTTTAATTAATAAATATAATATTAAATTCTAAATTAAAAAAATACTTTTATTAAAAATTACCTAATATCCCAAATAACAATTTGACCTGAATAAGTTCCACCTACTATTAGGCTATTATGATGTTTAGCAAACATGGCCGCTATTATTGGAGATTGATAATGCAAAACGTTTTCAGGGGAATTTAATTTCGATTTCACATTCCAAACTAAGCAAACCCCGTCGGGTTCGTGAGACACAGCTTCATTACTAAAATAGCTAGCTAGTAAAAGTTCTGAATGATGTGGTGACCAATTTAAACCCGTAACCACCCGATTCCAAGACCAACGCTCATCGAAAAAAACACGATTGAGATCTAATATCTTTTTTGAATTTAATAAACTAAATACAAGTCCTTAGGAAAATTAAAAAATGTTACCATTTACCTTTTATCGTCTCCATAAACACCAGAATAATCTGTGAAAATATCTACCTTGTTTTGTAGTGTTTCCTCCATTAAAATTGTCGCATGTTCAAAAAATTCCATGAAATCATCCGATGACAATATTTCTTCTTTTTCGCAATCATTAAACTCGCTTACTGAAAATCATAATAAATAGTAATTGACGAAATGTCCGTCAATACAAACAATAAAATATAGACACACTTTATGTTTATATTATTTTAATGTTAGACATCCGTAAAAAAAATATTTTACACACTTTAAATATGTTATTGATCGACAAAGTAAAAGTTTTCTTTCTAGCTAAAAGCGGCTTCAATTATGGATCTTATAATTACTTAAATTATAACTTAAATTTTGTGTTGTTAAACTAACGTATTAGTTCGTAGTACCAGATTGTACAATCTGGTGAGGTTTTGCAAAGAACTTGATAAATCAATTTTTGAAAAACTTAATTCAATTATTAAACATATTTTGTTATTATTACTCATCAAATGTTCTTTAAATGTTTAAATTTAACGATTATTATTATAATATCAGCACTGCTTGATAGATTAATTCAACAATAAGCATTATGCTAAAGAAAACCAAAGGTCTGTCAGATAAAAATGGAATACCGTCAGGAAATTACCAAAAAAACGAAATCATTAAAAAATTAATAAATGACCCTATAACGACCTTAATTCGACAACAATGACCCTAAATGACCTTAAATCGACTCCGGCATTGAAATAACCTTGAGGGGAGAAGGTATATGGGCTAGATAGTACTTCCAATACTGGTAGTACCGGACTTTTTTGAGGTACCGAAATACCGGTATTGGTTAGGCTCACTATAAGTTTTTTATCGCTTCATCTATTTTACCTTCCAAGTTGACTGATTGTCTCCAAGGTTTAATATTTATCGGTTTTCCTTGAGTTCCTATTTTATGCTTCAACAGCTTTGTTCAGCCTATGTCCCATTTATCAGCCATAAAAACATTTTGATTCTTTTTACAATGTTCAATAGTATCGGATTATTTATCTTTAAAGTATTTTTTGCTCTTTGAAATCGTTCCATCTCCGTTATTGTCTTTCCAAATTTGGCTTTAATACTGCATATATGCTCTTGCTTCGTTTTCTCGAACTCTTCTACTGGCCATTTTAGTTGTATACCAAATTGTTTTTGCAACTCTATACCACCAATTACCTCTGTAGTCATATATCGTAAATTTTACCCTTCTTTTCCTGCCATTTATTACTATTTCTAATATTGCTTTACCTTTCGTTTCTAAAACACTATTATTTGCACATCTCAATGTATCAGTCGTTGTTGTTAGTTCTACATCTTTAAGTTTCTCAAATTTGCTCCAACTCATGACATTTACTGTAGCTCCTGTATCGGTGATTCACTATATGTACTTTGATTCTCTAATTTCTCTTTTAATTCTCTGGGCTTGAAAATGAGGCAAATAAGAATCTTTTTATTTTTGCTTGCTTTATGTAGGCTTTTCTTCTACTTTATGATTTAAAAATACCATTTCTACAATATTCTTGATGGTCGATCACAAAATAGTTATTTATTTAAAAAGTTTATACACCTAATTCTGTTTTTACACGAATTAAAAAGAATTTTTTCAATCTTTTTACACGAATTACTTTGTTTTAACACGATTTTCAATATTCTATGAAATTTTTTTTGATGTTCTATTAATATTTTTTATTTTTATTTTTCACAAATTATGTATACATACATTTTAACTTCACATTATATTCTTCAGAATTCAATTAGATTATGTCGATTATATGCGTATGTTTTCTCTTTGGGTGGGATTCCCCGAAATATACATAAATTTGTAATGTTTATATTATTTTTACTTATTTTATATTAATGAATTTCTGATATTATTTTCTTTTTTCCAAATCATAATTTATTTTTTATATAATATATTTAATGAATTAAAATGTGTAAGCACGAAAAATAAATTCTTTTGTGAACTCTAACAAGGATTATTTTATATTTATTATTATACTTTTGTTTGTTTATTGTACTTTTGTTGCTTTTTAGGTATGGAACCAATCTACTATTTTTCCTTTCAGCCAATATCTTTTTTACACAAATTTTTTTACACTAATTTTTTAGGAACGTATCTATTGTGTACAAACAGAATTAGGTGTATATGTATATAAGAACTTTTTTTTCAAATTTCACCAGTGATTTCTTTTACATTAACATTGTATTTATTAAAAAGTTTGAGTATGCATCAGTATATATATATATTCTATAATTGTTTAAATTGAGCTTGAGACATTTTTAATACTTGAAAAGTTGGAATGGCGTGAATTAAAAATTTCATTATGTTACTTTAATTATTATAATGTTGTATTATCGTACTTTTTAATTTCATTTTCAGTTATATTAAATCGAAATAAATTTTTGTGTAAAAATACCTTAGGATATGCCAATTCCTAACTTTTAAATTATTAGCAAATATTAGCACATGAAAATATCTACTAAAACCGGCACGAACTTTCTAAACAAAAATGTGCATTATTATGGGCAATATTAACAAGTTGTAGTGGCAAATCGGTTTCAATTATTGGACAATTTTATTCATTATATGTAATGTTATCTTACAAAACGTCACTTTTAATATTTGAAAGTGTATCTAATGAAAGTTTTATATAATATCAATTATAATGTATTTTAACCTTTTCTTTTGCCATTGTTATTCGACTGACCATTGATATAATTACTTTCATAATCCATAGATTCATTTACTTTCCCTTCAAATGGCAAATCTAAATATATCAAAATTATAAACAATTTTTATTTGCAATTTGTGCAATTATTTATAAAAAGAATAATGTGACTGCTTACAGTGTTTAATGCATCGATAAATCATAACGATGAATAATAATAATAATAATAATAATAATAATAATAATAATAATAATAATAATAATAATAATAATAATAATAATAATAATAATAATTATTATTATTATTATTATTACTATTATTATTATTGTATAAATTTATTAACCACTTGCGCTATATTGACGTGCCAGGCACGTCTTGATGATTTTTTTCAGAACTGCAAGTGACGTGTATACCACGTCGATAGTATTTGTCGCAAACACAAAAACAAAAGTAGACTATTGATTAATAAAATTTATTGTTGTTGTGAATAATTATTTATATTCGTGTAAATCTTTTATGTAAGACCCTACCCTCGCGCTAAGCACTGGTCAAACCTCTGAGCTCGCTGACGCGGTGAGGCGTCGATGCCTTACGATACTTTATATAGTAGAGCGCGGCTCAGCTACCGAAAATTAAATCATAGCGCAAGTGGTTAATATATAAAACATTAATATATTATTTAATCTATTTGTTATTTATAAAAAGTTCAAATTTTGGAAAATTCTGAAATTTACAAAACGGATTTTATTTTAATTAATTTAACCTAAAAAATCAGTTTAATATTGAGTTACTATTAGAAGATTTTTTTACTAAACTTTTGCTTCCGGTGATTTTTGGAATATAAAGTGTTAAAAGAAGTATAAGGGTAAAGGTATAACAGTACCCCTAGGGGTCAAATTATCTTGTCGGATAAACTACTAGTATACTACTAGTGATTCATAAGTCTCCGTCTCTAAAACTAAAATAAAACAACAGTAAGAACAAACTAAATGTATTGAGTTACTTTAATGCACAACAAAACACAATAACAGCAGGAACAAATAACGGTTAAAAAAAAGCAATTTCATAGGAACTGTTCAAAATGTTCACCATCTTGCTCCAAGCAGAGATTGCATCGTTTCCTGAAGCTTGAATAACATTTACGGACGACTTCTTGATTGATGTTTATTAATTCATATGAAATTGCTTCTTCAAGTTCGTTGAGCGTTGTATAATTGTTATAAATTGCATAAACTCGATCCATAGTCAAAAGTCCAATATTGTGAAGTCTGGAGATCTTGGTGGTGATTCCTTTGGTCTTCTACAACCAATTCACCACTGTGGAAAATGTTGATCAAGCCATTGTCGTGCTGGAATACTGAAATGAGGCGGGGCACCATCGTGTTGATACCAATGTTGATTGTCATTTCCAATGAAAGACAACAGATTTTGATTTAAAACAGTGATATACCACTCTTTGTTGATTGTTTCACGACTGATACTGAAGGTTACACCAAGATCATATGAAATATGCACCCAAACAGTCAGTCCAAGTGATTTAAGTGGTAACAAACGATGTTCATTCTCTTTAGCGTAATAGAAGAGATTGTGTTTTCGTACGAGACCGTTTAGATAAAATGAAGCTTCATCTGAGAAAATAATCTTTCTATGGAAATTAACACTGTTTTCATTGACTATTCAAGAATAGAATTCAACCATCCTATTGGGATAATCTTCTCCCAATGCTTGATTAAAAGAATATTTAAAACGTTTTATTTTTTCTTCCTTGAGATGTCTGCGAACAAAAGTTTGTGAAGTCATACACACTCGTGCAGTTTTTCGTTGATTTCTGACATCATTCTCTTACAAAATTTACCACCTTTTCCTTCATGATTTTATCAGACGGTCTTCCTCATCGCAACCTAGCAGATATGTTTTAAGTTTTATCAAACTTCTGTTTCCAGTATTGCACTGTTGTCCTAGCTGGTGGTGCACAATTTAAATGTTGTTGAAATTCTTGACAAGCTTCGGCACCACTCTGGTACACTATTGCATGGCTAATTATAAACACTCGATCCGCAAGCGAAAATTTAACATCACCAGTTGCTTCCCCCATATTGTTAATCAGTGAATAATAATAAATATCAATGATTATAAATATGTGAGTATAAATTATATTGTGTTTTGTTGTTTTATTTTAGTTTTAGAGACGGAGACTTATGAATCGCACGTTATATAATAAAACGAAACAATGTAGCACTATTTATTGAACATGTAGATGCATTATTTTTTGCGTCCCGTATACTATAGTTACTCCGTTTTTTACTATGTTTAAAAACCAGTGATAAATATGAATAATTTGGTCATTTCTTTTGTAACAATCGAATTTTATGTTCAAATATTATCATGAAGAGTATTTTTGTTTAATACTAATAATGATAGGGATTTATTTCTGTCCGATTTGTCAGATGGAACTCAGAATTATCGAAACGTAATTTACAGCTCAGACTTTCTCAATTTAGCTAATTACGAAGTTCTTAAGCGCATTAAACATCAATAGACATTAGTCATATACTGAAACTAATAAATTAAACCCGTTTATGACAGATATAAATGACTTATAAAGTTATAAATATAGATATTGCATAGTTTACTAACAACGATTTAAAAAACCTGAATTACTTCCTCCACCAAAAAAATCATCAAATTAACACTTACAGATAATAAAATGAAAATGACGAAATGTGACTTAATTATTTTTCACTTTAAATTGGCTACTTATATTGTTGTCATGGATCCATTAAGCTAATTCTGTGACATCCATATTTTTCAAAAATATGTAACCCAATTTTATATTTATTCTTATTACTACTTCTAAAACAATTATTTATTAAAACGTGTTAAAAATCATTATTTTAATCATATTTGATTTCAGTTAATTCAGAGAAATTAATAATATATACAAAATCTGTAACTAAATGTTAATAAAAGTTTGATCAGAGTAATTTAAAAATATTAATTAATTAATTAAAAGTTTCAACATGTCAATAAATTAAAATAAACTAAAGATATAAATTATTACGTAAATAAGAATTATAATTATCAAAATAATTATGTACAAAATTTTCAGTTCTAAAATTGTATATACCGAATTCATCGTCCCATTGCAGGCTGGTTAGAAATTTTGGAGAAGCAACACCCCCCAAACGAGGAGAATCGGCTAAATATTTGTATTTAATTAACTTTATAACTATCTAAGTTATAACCTTCGGAATTAACGTTGCTATTATTCTCAATCATTGTTTGAGTTTCTTTAGCGTATTTGACAAATTCATGTGGATTTATCGTTAGGACTCCAACATTACAAACATTTAGTCGCGGTTTAGCAGGTTCTTTTCTTGCACGTTTAATAAATAATAGGCATAAAATGTTATTAAAATTTACTTTTTACTACTAACTGGTATATCTATAGGATGACTAATATCATCTATTGGAATACCCAGCTCTTTAAAAATTAATCCTGATTCAATTAAATTATCCATTTCTTTCTTCTTTTCAGAGTTGATAACAAGTTTAAGATTTTTATTTTGAATTTCATTATATTTCATTAAAAGTTTGTCAATTTCCGATTGTGACTGAGACATTACTTTAAAGTATATTTATTATGCAAGGTTATAAAATATAATCTATCCTCAATGATTATTAAAACAAAGGAATTTTAATTTGAAATTTTAAAGATGTACTCATATATTTATGTTTTGAAATATTATTAACCGTTGCTTGTAAATTAATTGAAGACAGATGTATGTTTTTTAAAATCAGAATGTATAATTAAGTAACTTATCTATACTTTAAACAAAATAATAAATAATATTTTTTTATAATTTTATTCATCATAACTGAATTAAACTATCTTAATTACTATTCGACGTTAATCTGACTTTGGTGCCTTTAAAAAATTTTTGGTGTTATGAAATATCCATTGATCTCTCTTTTAACAACTGTTGCGCTTAAATGTTCTATGGTTGCTTATGAATTTGGCATTGACTCTTCCCTAAACGAATTCATGATTATTTACTTTTAGCAACTGTGTACACATTGCACAAACCATATTAGTAATGTACACAGTGGCTTAAAATCAAATAGCAGGTAAGCTCTACTACTAAAACTACTCCTCGTTGCATTTTCATTTTCGGAGTCTGGATTGCCGATATAAGGTGTTGGTAACTTAGGAGTGTGTCATTTTAAAGTTTAAATACGTTAGGGGTAATCATCGGTATTCACTCGACTCTTTCCAAAGCACCTCTATGACTATTGCAATTTAAACCATTTGTATACCCATGGCGACGACCATGTTGGTACTGTACACAAAGGCGAAAAAAAACAATGAGCAGGTGAGTTCTATTACTAAAACTACTCCCCATTGTATTTTCTCTTCGGGTTCTAGAGGGCCGATAGAAGGTCTTACGTCATCAACCATTTTCTATTTCTACTTTTCTATATCATTCAGCTATGGTCCTCATTTCTAGATGTTTTCTATTGTTTCTTTTCAAAATTTTGTGCAGGAATGCGCCCTTATTTTTCTATTAATAAATGTTGCTAGGTATTTTCCTTGATATTTATGAATATTTAACCTATCTTCCAAAAAAATGGTGTTGAAAAAAAGTTTTTTCAAATGAATTTGTAATCAGTATTTATATGATTTTGAATGCGCATTCATGCATTCTCTGCCACTCTATCCAATTAGAGTGCGAGAAATTTTGAATTAATTTTGCATACATGCATGAGTGTGTGTAATTATTTATTTATTTTTAATTTCATTAATTTAATTAATTAATTATTTAATTTTTTATTAATTTTAATAATTTAATTTTATAAATTTTATAATTTAAATAATTTGAGTAATTTTAATTTTTATTAATTTAAACACTTTTTCTTTAAATTTAATAAGTTACATAATTCTAACCATTTAATTCTATAAACTTTACAATTTACATAATGTTAACTAATTTTATTATTTTGACTATTTAATTTTTATATCGTTTAAATAATTTTCAAATAATTCTATTTTACATTTTATTATTTTTCTATCGAAATTTTTAAGTGTTCAATTTTTTTGTTAAATTTATTTATCTCTTTATGTATTACTTTATGTATTCAATGTTATATTCGAAAATTTTGCGAAAGACCCGTCCTTATTTCCCAGTCATGTTTTCCTAGAGTTTCCATAATAATTAGTGTTTTTCAGTGTGCTCTTCAAACTTCCTCAAACCTGGTGGTCAACCAGGTTTTCTACCTTCGTGGGTTTTCGACCTCCGCTGTTTAGGCCTCAGTTGAACACACCCGTCCATATCTGTTTCACCCGGATTCTGAACATTGATAGACTTTTAACCTTTTAAACTCAACCTATCGGAATTATGGTGTAGCATGTCACAAGAGCCACCTGCTTTAAACCCATAAATTACGCTAAGCTAGTCTAGCGAAGAGTCAAATTCCTCGTCCCACTCGACTAATTTCCGAACAAAACAAGGAACTGTTTGAGGCATTCCCGCAGGTTCTTCCATTAGCCAGTTGGCTACATCGTCATTTTTGGGCTGTTTCTGAAAACAGGGTTAAATCTAATAGAAATAAACAATAGGAAGAGGAAAATAATTATATCAAACGTTAAAATTCATTAGATTAGAAATTAATTTATACAAAAAAACAAATTGACCACCAATGAATAAATTTCATAATCACCGAAAACTAAGACCAAGTTAACAAATTCACAATTGACAAACAAGTTGAAAACATGAATTTTCAGTCAATATTTTTACTGATTTTAATTGTACGCCTACGCGTTTGCTGCCTCTTTCCAATCAGAATAAATGTAATTTTGATTAACTGTGGTAGATTTAATTTGCATGTATTTTGTATTTTTTTGTATTTTATATTGTTTTAAACAATCAAATTATTTAATAATTTTATTTGTTATTTAATTTCATTTTTTTGTTATAAATTTTAATGAGATCTTTTTATAATTCTTTTTTAAATAATTTTTTTTGTTCTTTTTTCTTAAATTCTGCACTTTTTGTCATAGCTCATTCGTATGTAAATACGAGCTATAACATGCCTAATTAATTTGATTATGGTCCTTCGTATGTAAATACTACCAGTAATCATTCTTAATGTTTTATATTATTAATTATTTATTTTTTTTATTATTCTTTTATTTTTGAGTTGGCAGATTTTTCCAATACGTTGTTTCTCTCTTCAATTTGTTGTTGATTGCAACTTTTCGCGTTATTCAATTTTATTATACGTGTTTTATATATTCTCAATGTTTTGTGTACTTAACTTTGTATTATTTGGTGTATCATAGATTTTAATTCAATTTTTGAGCCATTCATTCTTGGGCTTCTAGGTGTTGGTGTCTCGATAAAAAGAAATTAGAATTTTACCGTTGCACTATTGTTATCTATCTATATATGCCTATATATAAAAAGATAAAGTTTTACTTTTCAAATATTTATTACAAATATTTCCAAAAAAATGGTGCCTGTTACATTTTGTTAAATGTTATGTGATGCCGTTGTTTTGCTTGTAAAGTTTGAAAAGTATTGACGTGTCTGTTTGATTTTCAGAGTGATTAAGGATTTATCTTTTTAACTCACAAAAGTTTGGATTTACTTTTGGGCAAACAGACTGATTTTATCATTTTAAGTGAAATTACATTAATATTTTTAATTTAAATATTTATTTTTTTATATTAAGCCGCATTATATTCTTATTAAACCAAGATTTATTTATTTATGTTATATCAATTATTTATATTACATTAAGCCGTATTAATTTGTACTATCAACAACCAAACATCAAAAAGAATCAGAAATAAGACATATAACACAAATATTTTATTCACAAAAACTTTCAGATTGGCTGGATTTCACCCATGAATATCTTGGTGTCGCTGCTAACTGATAAGAGAATCGGTTCACGTGGGTGGAAAGCAGTTTCATTCACACTGCCGACATGTCCCGGTAATTTGTACATGATCTGCCCAGTGTACATGTCCCAGACGTAAACATTTTTGTCAGCACTGCCGCAAGTAACTCGCTTGCCGTCAACAGACCAAGCGCACCGCAACAAGTTCTTCTCAAAGTTATGCAAATGTCCCACCATCAGCTAAAAATTAAAAACAATCGATAATTATCCGAACAATAAACAATCGATTACCTTAGTGCAGCGTTCCCCTCGGACGAACGGTCTAGTATCCCAAACCCTGAGGGTATTATCCATGGAGTTGGAGAGCAGGAAATTACCATCATTACTGACCGCAACCGATGTTATTGTATCAGTATGTCCAGGAAAGGTTTGGATAATTTTCATTTCACGGACATCCCATTGATTAATAACGTTTTCAATACCTCCAGAGAATATGTAATCACCGAATGGACTATATGCAACGTCTAATACCTATTGGAAATAAATTATATCTATTTTAAGACAATTTTTTGATATCATCATTTCCTAGTGAAAGATAAAATATTGTTCCATATATTAATTAGGACAACAAATAATAATTTTCAAACAAATATCTTAAATTAGTAACATGTAATTACTAAAATAAAATAATGTTACTAAATATAGGAATTTTTATAAACAGTAAACTCTTGAAAAAAGTACCGTAAAACTAAGCTGAATTCATCGTAATTCAAACAGTAGATTTTAGATAGTAAGCCGGGAAATGTTTGGTAATGATTACCAGGCTAAAAGTTCAAACGAACTAGTTTTAGAATAAAAGAAAAAGGAAGAAAGTCATAAAATTAATATAATTGTGAAAGTCGACTACGAAAGAAGAGGAAAACGCAAGCGAAATAGTAAAGTAAAAATAGAATAATAGAAAAATAATGAATCGCACGTTAGACATTTCAACAGTCTGGTAGCACCTTAGAACCCCTAAATTACATCTTATTTGCCAATCTGATAAAGTGTTATACACGGAATGCTGGTCAATCATAATTGAAAGAAAGAGTTTTGTTATTTCTTCTTCATAACAATTTGGGGTTTTTGAAAGTTTGTATTTTAAATGTTCATCCGTTTTATAAATAGCAGATTTTGCTTGATAATTAGAGTTTATTAACTCTTAAGTGGTTTATTTCGTCAAACGAAATGCGCTCCTCGGCGGCGAGTTTTGTCATCCGCTAGCGTATATATACGTATTGGGCATAGTGATACAAAAAATAAAATAATATCTTTTGGATGATATTTATTAAGATAATATGTTAACAAAAGCAATATTTATGATATATTTTTAACATATTTTGTCAATTTAGTTGATGACGTATATATATATATATATATATATATATATATATATATATATATATATATATATCAGTCATAGCCACTTAAGAGGTTAATATTATTCGAATGCTTGCAAAATTATTAACCTGGCAAACAAATGAATTAAATTCAAAATCATTTGATAACAAAGTGATATTATGGATATTCTTTATTGAATCTATTAATTTTTTGTTCTGACATTATATGAAGCATTCAAAATTCACGGCTAATAAAGGCAAATCTTACACTGGATATTGGTATATACGTGCCCCTGTAAATCAAGCTATTGAAAGGATAATTAATGTTTATGGTGTGAGTTATATGGAATTATAAACAATTTTTTATACCGAAAACCCATGGTTAATGAAAGAGTAAATGCAATCCGAGAAGCTGGTTCAGTATAATTAAGCAAATTTTGTTAATCCTGTTTGTCAAGCCGCGAATTGAGCATAACAACTTTTACAATTATTTGTTGTAGTTTTTTTTATAAGGGGAAATCAAATTCAAATTCGATGACCAGAGAGTCAAATGGAATAAAGAATAAAGTTGATTTTGGTTTTGATTCAGAAAAATAAATGCTGAATCATAATGAAAAAGCCATACGATTTTTCAACCTGTAACTTAAGGCAGTAATGGGGAAATTTATGAAAATAGGTTTAAAGATTCTGCATTACAGATTTACCCGAGTATCGAACTAAGAATTTCTGAGGCCTGGCAAAGCGCTCATCGGGTGTAATTATTGATAAAAATTTCAACATAATTTGTACAATAACGCCCTAAAAGACAAGGACTAGAAATTTGTGTTAATTATTAGTATATATTAATATAGCCAAAATCTAAATGAAGATAAATGAAATTCTATACTCAATTTCATATACAAAGTATAAACATTCAATAATTTTCTTTGTTAATTAATTTCATGCTGTATTTTCTCTCTCTCCATTTTACTATTTTACTTGGCATTTTGCTTATTTATTGTGGAATGGTGTTAATGTATAGGCTAATGACCTTATGACAGATGAAGTTAATTCAAAATCCAATGATCTAGTGTAGATAGGAGATTGAAAGTAATGAGCAAGAATTTCCAAGTTTACCGTAAATGAATTATGTAAAGAACTATTTTTTAATTTGTTTTCGAGCCATAAGTCACAACTGTAACTCCATTATTATTTATTCCAGATAATGATATATGAAACCACAAAGTTGAGAAACTAAAATGAGTTTTTCCACCTTGTTAATATATATAATTTTTAATTAAGGTTATATAAGTAATATTCATCTACTGATTTTCGTTTAGTAAGCTTAATTTATATCCAAATTTAGTAAAGTTAAAACTGTAATAAAGACTAACTTTAAAATATCGTGGAACAGACCAAAGAAATATCAAATTATGCTAGGCCTTTTCACTCTCAGTATTATTGATTTTCTTAGCAATGAAATAATTTTAATACGTGTATTCAAGCTTGAATTCATTAGAGCTAAATTTAAAAGATATAGGTCAGGTAAAAGTCTCATTCTCTCTCGTCTATTATCTGAATATTACATCACTTTCATAACCCTAGAAACACAGACTAACCATCAAAGATTCTAAACAAAATATATTTGTGAAGATTGTGATGTTTCCTTATACCCAGAGCCAGAAAACTAAATACTTCTTTACTTATACTACATAAATTAAAGGATGTAATAAGTTTTTATAATAATACTACAAAATTTGGGTCACCGGCAGCCAGAAAGCTTATACCTCACAAATTGGATTAAAAATATCGAATACTATATCGACATTTCATATTCATAACCACCGACAAAAAAATCATAATTCTGAAATGTTGCGATAGACAAATTAGTAAGCGTTTGCTGATATTAGGAAATGTAGGTGAATATATTAGATTAATTGGTATTTTATAAAATAAATTAATTAATTTCCTTTATTAATCATATCCATTGTTTTTACAAAGAAAAATTCAAACTAACTGTTATTAACTGTGTTTTAATATGCATGTGATTTATATTCCATTATATTTAACGATAAATCATAATTATATTTAATTGATGATGATATTTTTATAGTTCTATTACCATATATTTTCAGTTTCGAAATTTATTAAATTTTAATTAATTACCAAAATATAGGGAAAATATATATATAAATTTTCAATAAAATAAATTTTACATATTTTAAAGTTAACAGAAATGGATTTAATAGAAATTAGAAAGCATAAAATTACTGGAAACTTAGAATCAATTGTATGTATTGTATTCTTGACCCTTTTATCCCATAATCGAATCTTGCAATCGTCAGAACCCGAGCAAAACAATTCCCGTGTATGGCTTACTGCCGATACACTGTTAACAATAGAAGTGTGACCTTTAAATTTTTTGACTCTCTCACCGACTCTTGTATCCCAAATCATAACTGTTTTGTCAGTACTTGCAGTGTAAATCCAATCGGAATCTGACGAAAACTGTAGGTCCAAAATCGCTCCATTATGGCCATTTAAAACCGCTAGATCCTTAATATCCCCATAAGTGTTCCATAAAATAATCTCTCTATCATGACCAGCTGAAGCCAGAAATGAACCTTCTGGAGCAAATTTTCCGCAAAATACTTCCCCTTTGTGACCACTTAAAAGTAAATTAGGCGCTAAAAGATTGGAAGTTCTGGGAATACTACTAATATCGCCAGCAGAATAGAATTCTCTTCTTTCAGTCACAACCACATCTGTTCTTGGCCTCTTAGCCATTAAGGCATGAGAATATTCAATTGGCCTTTTTGTTATAGTCTTAACACTCATATCTAGATATACATTTAAAATATATAAACATTAAAATAATATAATACTTTAATTTAATATGTTAAATTTGATATAAAAATTAAATTATAGATAAAAATTAAATTATAATTTTTTTATTAATATTAAAACAACATTCTAAATAAAATTCTTAAAAATGCTTGGAATTGGTTTAATTAAATTATTTTAGTTTATAAATTTATTATTTTTTCTTATTAAATAATTTTATCAATTATTTAAAATTTCTAAAATTTTCGGATATTATTTTCGATAATTTATTAATATATTCCATAAATTAATTTTGTACAGAAAAGCAATTTGACTATATTTAAACATATCTTAACCACAATAAGTTAATTCAAATCACAAAATGACCTTTTATGCACTTTCACGTATCTGTAACCATGACCCATGATAGTCTCTTCACCATCTTTAGTTTTTAGTATACGACAATTTTATGGGAAATGATAATGGATGTTGCGATGCAATCGAAATGGTACTGTTTCACACTTTTTTTCGAAAGCGCCCATGAAACGGAAAGCTGGATGTCTTTCTCTCATATTTAAAGCAATTGGCCGGATTGGCTAACATACAAGAAGATAACTTGCTCAATAGAGCATATGTTATAGTTTTGCAATTGCAGTATCCTAACAGATAAGTGTTTCGACAAAAATTCATGAAATGAGTCTTGCAAAAAATAATTCGTTAGAACCACGCTTTATTATCAGAACACGTTGAATAGGTACGTTTAGTTTCCTCGAGCAAATCGTCTTATAACGATAGAATGAAAGACAGTCTCTAATATGGCTGCGGGAGATCTGCATATTTTAGAAGCAAATGTCTCATGTAGAAATTTTGAAAATGTGGGAACATATGGCTTTTGTCCAGAAAACTTTCGAAAAGATCGCAGGTAAACGTCAAAAGAGAAGCTATAGTGTCAGTTGTTTCTCAATAATTTCGAGAATGGAATAAGTAATTGTCAAGCACAGGGTAAAAGGAAAGTGATGTCTTGAATTGATTGACACTGAGTATTCTCAAACGATAGTGTCCAGTAAACTTGTGAGAAGTACGGGCAAAACCAGGGACGTCATATCGATAAATGGTCGAAGGGTGCCTTATAAGAGAGTAAGCCAATGCTTCGAATGGGGATCAAATGTTACAGTAAATTGTTTAATAATAAAAAAATTTCTAGTTTAGATGTATATAATTCTGGAACTCGATGCAATTTGATGATTTATGAGGCGTTTAAATTTGCAAAATGAAGTGCGGTTTGGTGGATGTGCTGTTTCATCAATGTAAGCTGTGAAGTATGATTATGTAAGCATTGAAGATGAAGATATTTCACCGTTATTAATTGGAAACGAGTGAATCGTGTACTAGAAATGGAAAGTAAAACCTGCATTTCCGAAAAACTGTCGCCAAATATGCAATGAAACCAGAAATACGGCTGAAATGAAGAATTAGGTGGAACGATGAAACAAGAATGACTGTTTGATTATGGTGAACGGCGAGGATCACCTTATTTTGACTAACTTAGACGTTACCACGGTGAGACTGGTGTATGGTGCGAAAGGTCACAGAGATGGCGGTAAATAGAAGGTCAGGTAGTAATGCTCGATTTAAAAAATACTGACTTCCAATTACACATCAACGAAGGTCTTTGGAAATGAAAAAGTTCGATAAAAAGACAAACTGTATTATTTTAAACAAGATTGGGATTTGGCTTCAACTAACCCCAAAATCAAAGATGCAACAGATCACTACACCGATGTCATTGTGAATCATTTGGCTCAATATGGCATGACTAAAGAATCCAACAAAGTAAATAGAAAATGCAAAGATTCTTGAAATCAGAATAAAACGCGATTGTTGCGGTGTAATCGAAAGTGAAGTCATTCGTTCTGCAAATGCGGAAAACGAATCGGCCATTACCCGGTTGTAGGATAGCTCAAAGTAGGATGCAACTACGTTGAAAACCGCAATCGGCACGAAATGGGACGACTTAATTGGAAATGAATGCGAATCAAAACTGACTGAAGTCATCACTTGCGTTAAATCAGACAATCCAGTCGAGGGAAGTTGAAACAGTTATGCGGGGTTCTGTGATGTAATACGAGTAGTCTCGCGTTATGGATCATGTTAGTAATAATTATGCATGTCGTGAAAGATGCATCGTGACTTAGAAAAGGCGACGACCATATTCATATAAATGTTACGGAGTTGGATGCGACGATAAAAGGAATTAACCTCACAATCCATTTGGGGTATTAAAAATCGAATTGATGATATATTCGAGCACGGTAGTAAGCTGGTTGAAAACAGAATTTGTGTTCATGAAATTTCTGAAACTCTAGTTAGACGCCTCCTGGGGTCATCAAGAAACTCACTGCTGCCGGTAATATGCCTATTTATGTACTTTTTGTGAAGCTGGTAGAGAACCGAGCAGACGTCATCACGCGTGTTCCAGTGGGATCATTGAAGCCAGTGAAATATTTCATGTGTGCAGGACTGTCGACTGAGAAAATAAAGGATTGCCACCACCAACACCATTTTGGCGCGAAAAATAACAATCTACATTATTCAATCAGGAAGTTCAGAAACATCTCTAGAAAGGATAAAAGACGTCGTGAGAAACAGTACAGAATTCAGCTCCATCGACCCATTATCAATTAAATGGAATTATGGCATACTAGATGTTACGGAAAACTGGGAAACATTGGCGGTTCACGTCACACACTACGAATGATCCATGTTTCTGATAATGGCAGATTGTGGGTTCAGCAGATTTGCAATCTGGAGAAAAATAGACCGCAAAGACGTCTCTAAAACATTGTGAGAAATCTTGAGAAATCTTAGAAATATTAGACCAGTTTCCAATATAATTCTCTCAGAGAGCTATGTTGTAGATAAAATGTAAAACTAACCTATACATGCGTGTATCGCCCTGATGGAAACCGGATTGTTTAAAAACCATGCGAATAAGCGTCATAAAGCCAGAAGTTATACAGATCTTCGGGATATCATCTTTTGATACAATGCTGTACATGGAAATGCCACCAGTCAGAACATAACCCCATCAGAAGGGTTACTCCAGCATCACTGGAGATTTTATTGAGGAAAAGAAGATGAAAACTTAGAAACCTGTGAATATAAAACTGAACAAAGGGAAGTCGTTAAGCCGGTACTAATAAAGTACACCACTCTATGGCTCATTGAAATTGTGACCGGCATCAATTCGGCCACGAACGTAAAGTTGGATTGAATACCGTGACACATAGCGAACATCTGACCATTAGTGGAAGAAGATATGGATGATGATCAATATGATTATGGATCTGAGAAAAACTTATTGAGTAAGGAGTTGGAAGTTGCTACATGAAAAGACTGGCCAGGACGACCATGGATGAAGCCACTATATCTTGATCAGTACGAATTAAATACCTCGTACTAAAAAAAACGACTAATCGAATAATTAGCAGTAAAAAAGTCTATACGAAATAAGAATAAAAAATATTATATTGGAGAAATAAATATTTCATTAAATAAATTGATAAAATTATGTTCATGATTCATTTCTGCCTTTTTGGGAAGGGGTCTCGCATTTAATATTTTCCAAGGCCCAGTTAAACCCACAGTCGGCGCTGAGGATAAAACCACCGTGCATATGTGAGCATAGGATGAAAGGATGTAAAAATCAGGAGCCTTCTGCGTACATAATATTTGGATGGCCTCTAATGAATTAATGAAATTTATCAAAAGCTTAAGTTTAGAAAATAAAAATATACAAAAATCATTTATTATTTGATGGATAAATAAATAAACAATAAAGATCAGAATTAGTGTCATGATACAAGAAGTCTAAAAATATTCAAGGTTCCCTATTTGTAAAGTTGTCCATCTATAACTATGTAAAATATTAATAAAAAATAAAACAAAAATACCTGATTATTATTGCCTTGCGATTCATTTTGGAGGAAATTGGATTTTGGGGAAACATGTTTGTATTTTATATTGGTATTGTAAATTTGATTTCGTAAGGGCACTACAAATAAAAGTTACAATTAAATTAAATAAATTTATTCTATTTGTGTATTAAACTTTTCTTTATTAGGACGTAATCAGTGATTATTATTTGGTGAAGATTTACACATTTGTTTTTACTCTTTATATGTTCGCTAATGTTTGTATGTTTGTATGTGCAACGCAAATTTTATGAGGCCAAATTAACCTATGATCCGTGATCGGATTGGGCTGAAATTCGGCAAGTAAATTTGTTGTCGAGAACAGTACATGTTCTCAAATTTCAGATTGATCCGATCAGGGACATTGGGTTAGTTTTAAAAATATTGATATATCAAATCTGTTGGGTTTTCTGATACTAAAAAGTCGACCGTTGGTTACTCTGACTCCACGTGTCCCAAAGTTGTTAAACACAAATTCCCAACGTATATTTGTTTATAGCAAATTTACAATTCTTAATAAATGATAACAACTTTTAGTTAACCACGATTTTGTTCGCAATTTCTGACAAAACTTCGGTCTGGAAAGTTTCGACCTTGTGCGATTTAAAAATAAGTTTCACCTTTTTATTCAATATTCCGCTCTTTGATCCGAACTTCTTTGATACTCCTTTTCTAACTCTTCAGTTCCTCTTATAATTCCCTTTTCAGTTCTTGATTTTGTTCCTCAAATTCCTATTGTCGGTTTCTTCTTTCCTACTTGAGGCTACTGCCGATTATCTGAATTTGGAGTTTCCTTATATACTCCCATAATCGTTGTAATTGCTCCGTTTTTGACCTAATAAGTTTTGACTTCCTTAATTATAGTTCTCTAATTAGTTATTTCTGTTGACTCTTTTAGTAATTCCCCTTCTTTTGTTTACTCTCGTTTATTCGACTGTTTGGATAATTTCCCTCTAAATTCCAAATATTTTTATTCTTCCAAATTGCCACGCTCGGGTTTTCCTCATCGCTTGGGTTCTCAATTGGCTCGGATTTTCCATTAGCTCAGGTTTTCCATTAGCCAATTAATTATTTAATTAATAGTATGTGTTTTTCCATATTTCCCTGTTTTTCGACCCTTTCTAAACATTTTCTAACAATTACTTGCTCACTGTCTTCTTCACCATTCCCTAATCTACACCTCTCCCATTTCCCAGCTTCAATTTCAATTACATTTCACTTTATTCCACCTCCTCGGGTTTGCGCATTTTTCCATTTCGTGTCTGAAATTTACCCTTTTATAGTTCTGTTATTATCATATCTTTCTTTGCCATTACTTCTCTGCTTGACCGCCATTTTTTTTCGTTAATTTCTGTTTTCTTTTTATTCGGAACTATTCAATTTGACATAATTTAATAATTTACTTTAACAAGCTCAACAAATCTAATGTTATTTCCTTATTTCAATATAAATTCTTATCTATTCATTAACTTCGAATTAAAGAGATAACGTAATTATATTTAAAATAAGTTTGAACCAATAATTGATATGATTATCATTATCACATTATAATAATCACATAATTTAGGGTTTCATTTGGTCACGCAAAAAAGTTATTTTACTTAATAATAAATATTTCATAGCATTGAGGCATATTGAAATTGAGAGAGTGAAATATAGCGAGTTTCAAAAACCATACTTTTTAATACATTTATTAATATATTGAGTTTTATTGTTTAATTTATTATAAAATCAAATCGAATAATTTCATGATAATTAAACTCCACACAAAAGATTTTAATTATATTTTTTCTAGATAAGGGATAAAGGAAAATTTTTATCAGTAAAGAAAATTAAAAAGCTGGAAGAACTAAAAAGATAAACTATCGTGTATTTTGAAAATAAAACGGCTTATTTTAATAATTTTTTAAAAAAACTAACTTGGGACTAAGTTTTGGGAAATGCCATTATTTTTGGAAAAACTTAATAGATTTAATTTAATTTTATAATATAATTAAATTTATTTAAAATTGGATATTATTAATATATGGAAATTAAAGAAAGTCAGATTTAAAAATGTTTGAAAATGTTCACCAAGGTTTATTTACGGAAAAACACGGTATTCTTTTTTTGGGATGAGGTATCACAAAATTTTGCAACCTATTGCTGGAACAAAATAATTTTTGAAAGTTAACTGGACAGGTTTACTTTTTTCTCATAGTTCTTTTTTACGTGTCTTACAAAATCGTAAGGAACCTTTAGCCAGATCCGGATTGAGTTAAATAAATATTTCCAGTTTCTGATTTAAATTCACAGCTTCAGAAAGTTTATTTCAGATAATTTCTTTGCAAAAATTCTTAAAACACCTTCTTCTTTAGTATTTGTGACAATCATGTCCATTTCAATCAAATAATCATTCTAAATGTCTGTTTATGCATATAAATAGTTCATAGATACCATTACTGTACATTCTTTGAAAGTTAATCTATCGAAAAGCCGTTCAATTTCTAAACAAACCATATGGATATCATTAACTGTCACCCGAATGCAATATTTATATTTTCAAAACAGCAATAATTTTCTCCATTTATACACCATTTATACAAAAAGATCTCATTTATTCAAATAATTTCGAAATATTATCAATGGCTTTCATGATGTTATAGCTATTCAAAAACCCTTTCATGATTATCTCATTCGTGTCAATTATTTCAAAATGTTATGAACAAAAGACATTGTAAAAACGACTAATGCAAATATTATTAAAAAAATTAAAATTCCAAGATTTAAATTGAACATTTAAAATTAATTATTAAATTATACATTTATTATTAAAATATCACATTTATACATGGAAGTCAAACTCACTTTCTGCTCCTTTCAACTCTGGTAAGCTAACATTGTGGTCTTGATGACTGATTAGGTTCTGTCTAGTATTAACTATCGGCCTTCGTTTATTAGGGTTATTAAAGTAAAATCCAGATTTATCACTATTTAAAGGACTTGTTGACTTGAACACATTATTCGCATTATTCGAAGGAATATATAATTTATTAGACGGAGACATTCCATGAAACAAAAGGGAACTTTGCCGAAATTTTTGATCTCTAAACACAAAAATTTTGATGAGTTAGCAAAACAACCCCAAAATAATAGGATAAAAACAAATTTAATATTTTTGCAGAAAATAAATCCATTTTTTAGCTAATAAAGTTTTTAAAAAATTAAATTGAAAAATATTCCAAAGACATGAATCACAAGTATGCTTCCTTTTCAGGAAAAGAATAGAGAAATAATATTTTATTAGAATTTCAAGAATTGAGAAAGTTTTGAATAATTAGAGCGATAGAAGATCGCGAATATTTTTATAATTTTTAATGATTTGGACTTGCCAAAAATCCCATTTAACGGACACAAAAAACTGGTATCATGGGCAATTAATTAATAAAAACATTTAAACGGTTTATTTAATAAATTTAACAAATAGAAATCATAAAATAGTCCACATAAATGCTTAAAAATAGCAACATCCAATAAACGCCATCAAAGGTTAAAATGACTTATTATAGTAAAAAACGTTGTCTGAAAATTTACAACAGAAATAAGTACTTCTAACACAAAAGACATTCCGAAATGATAGGAATAAATGTAAATATTATTCTTTTGAAATCTAAACTTTTAATCTATGAACAAACCGAACGATTTTTTTTCTTTTATAAGACTCAATTTCTTATAAAAAAGAATTCCATAAATATATCATTTTTAGCGTTCTAATTTCTTTATGTATTAATAAAACAATTAAAAATTCATTACCCGATCAAGGGAAAATGTCATTCGAACAATATATGAAGTGAACGGAAATTACGAATTTAAAACTAATATAAACTGTCACAAATTATAATAAAATTAACGGATGTCAAGAAAACTT
>CAUHTR010007699.1:307289-349307 GCA_959609185.1 Schmidtea polychroa
GTCAAGAAAACTTTACAGAAATGAGATAAAAATTACATTGAGAAATCAAATCTGTAATTAATAATTATTAACTATAATAATTATTAATTATTAATTATAATAATTATTAATTAATAATTATTAAAATAATGAAAAAACGAATAAATAAAAAAAACAAAAACTATAACAATCAAGTACAAAATTTAATTTCAATAGCAACAACTGTATGAAAATTTGTTATTATTCAAAACACTTGTATGTAAAATAGAAATATAGGAAAATTTACAAAAATAAACCCATCAAAATTGAAAAATGTTTCTTGAGTCCACAAAGGTGGATACCTTATTTCATCAAAGCATATCCGACATATTTACTACGAAGAACACAATGAGCGAGAAAGAATACAATTTAACAATTTTGAAGTTAAAGTTCGTTTGATATAATTTGAATCCAATCAAAACAACAAGTCTATGCTCCCTGCTTACAAACGGGTCTCTGAATTCAAAAATTCGACTGGGTTTTTTGGAGGATAAATAAATATTATTATATTAAATAACATTATAAAATGCTTATTTGCAAAACTGTCCAAAGTTAGATCCTGAGTTAATTGTAGTTCTAAGAGAAGCCTAATTCTTTATAGCACAAATATAAAAGCGACCAGAGATAAAATATTTAGAGACTTCTAAATCGAAAATATAGTACACAAATAATTCTTCTTACTCGCAGTATTTACATACAAATTGGAAAATGGAAAAATTTAATGCCAAAAAAAATAAAATTAGTTTAACACAATTGTGTATTGGTAAAGGTAGTTGAAAGCCGTTTCAATAATTAAAAAAATACCATAAAAACCTTTCCAACTTTTCCAACTTTTTCCCACGAAAACGCTTCTATCATTGTTGAAAAATGTATTTGATTTACAATATCATATTTAATGTTAAAAGTAATTAAAACGTTCAAAGGACCTTGTGTAATTTATGAAAGGTGTTTGTTTTTGATCGGTTTCACCGCATTAAAAGTTTTATATTAGAAGATGCTAACACATCTTCTAAATTATTTTTTAAATCAGGTTCAAAAGTTAACGTCATAATTCCAAGTATTTATTTAATCATTGTATAATTTTCAAACAAATTTTCAGCGCTGAATAAAATATTTTCAAAACCATTTATCAAAATTTCGATATTTAAAATATATTTATTTAAAAATTATTCACTAATAAAATTTCTTTCAAAAAGCTATTTTAATTTTTCCAATTTTTCAATTCAAAAATTTCAACTTAAAAAATCCAATTTAAAAGTTATTTTAACAGTTATTTTAATAGTCAATTATTTACAATTTAAAATTATTTTAATAAATATTTAATTCTCAGCTGAAAACACCTCAAATAGTTTTTTCAGCAGACATTTTCAGTACTATTCCTTTCTTTAATTTACAATATTATAATATTTAAGTGACAATGATTTTTCAAAGATTTATAAGATAATATAGTTATTTTCCTATTGATACAATACAACTAAGCACTCTAGGAAATTCGACTGAATATGATTTTAAGGTTCTCTAAAAATATGACGTTGCAAAATAATAATTTTTATTCACTATTGTTGCGAACACTTTTTCGTTTGAAATTTAGAATTTTCTTAATTGATATTTAATAGTTCAATGTGCTAGTGTATATTTGAGGCCTTTCTTAATAAGAAACCAACGTAAGCTTTTCTGATTGATCCCTACAATAATAGGGTGTGATTATAATGAATATCTTATCTGGGTGGGGGCATTACAGTGAGTAATGAAATTAACTTATACTTTGTAAAATTCATACATCTATATCTTAAATAAAATAATTCGAATAGAACACAAAATTCTCATTTTATTCAAATAAAATGCGCGCGTAATTTATTCAAGGTAAGACTGTAGACAAAGAAGAATTTTTTTACCTAGAAAATAATGATTTCTTGGTAGCAGCATCAATTAAATGTTAAACAAGTAAATGATAAAATAAACCTTTGCTGCAAAATATTTTTAAGTAATATCTTTTCATACACTTGTTTAAAGGTTTTGTATCTCTGATGAAATTATGTTTTTCTAAATATTTCCGAAGCGATAATTTTAAAAATATTATCAAACATACAGTAAAATGTCAGGTTTCCGAGTTAAAGCTTGATAGCATTGTGTACTTCAATTGTCAAAAGGTCTAGAATCTAGATTAATAACAATATTCAATTTGACAGTACTTTGGGAATGAACACTATGCTCACTAGAGGCTATAAAAAAGTATTTTTAGAAATCCTTTAATTGCTTGGAGTAGTAATATAGCCGACTCCGCTTATAAGAATTCGCTGGGGCCGGCAAATAGGGATTCTTATATGCGGAGTATTCATATATGCGGAGTAGTCATATATGTGGAGTGAGACTAAAAGGTCACAGATTTTATTTACTTATTGTCAATTTTACACCGTAAAACAATCAAGGCACACATAATTATGCTCTTATTATTTAAAAAAGTCTGTAATTTTCCGCTAGATGCGTTTTTCTCGATCTTATATGTAAAAGCATAGTACTCGTTGTATTCTGTAAGATTCTACTCCAAGTAATGACAAACAGTTGCCAGCGCATGTAATGTTTCTTTGAGCGTTACTCTGCGGGCTTCCGACAACTGCATATTACGCTGTACTTGCTCACAAATTTCAGCGTCTGTTGATGTGCTATGGCATGCGACTTCGTTATCGCAGTCTACAAAAGCTTCAAAATCTTCTTGTGTGACTGCTTCTCCTAGCTAAGCAGTCACTGCTTGAATCGGCAAAACATTATTTTCATTGTCGTCCGGATCAACAGTTGGAAAGCCAGCTTTTCTGAAACAGTTTCGGATCGTAGCTGGCGACACCAGCAACATCGTCAGCAGATGATTCCTTGATCCAGCGGCTGTATAAGAGATGTTGTGTTCGGTGGTATAAACTCCAGCTTGATGTTCTTAAGCTATCCTTCTACTTTATGACTAGCCGCGTTATCGGCAAACAGAATGGGTTTTCGATTGTCAAGCTCCCGATCAAATTTAAGAAAAATATCAGCCCAAATTCGACTGGTCATCTAATCGTTGCTGCTGCTGAAATACGGCAAAAACGGTGGATTTGAAAATTTTCCCACTACGTATACCTTTTCGGTACAGTCATTCAGTTTTTTCGGCGTCTTTCCACCAGTTGGTTGAGTACCAGTGACAGATAATGTGCTAGAGGCCTCCGCTTTGTAGAATAGGTCTCTTTCGTCGGCATTAAAGATATCGGATGCACCATATCCTTCAATCAAGATTGGCAAAACGTAAACAACCACATAAACATCTTTCACCACCAATCTTTATAAACGTAATGTTATGTCGAATTTTAAGACGCTCTAGCCAGCCATTTGTTGGAAGAAATGACGTACAGCCAAGCGTCACAGCTATCTGCTACGCCTTCTCCATCATTAATGGGCCGTTGATCGCAGCATTTTGCTGCCGCATTTGATAAAACCATTCCATCAGCGCATCAGCAACTTCTTCATTTGGACTTTCACGTTTTATTTTTCGGATTCAGATTTCCGTTGCCTTACGCTTCATGGCGAATCTTTTTTTCTGCTTTCTTTATTTTGGAGATAGTCGACTGACTCACGTTAAACTCCTCAGCAACAATAGGTTGCTTATCGATTTTAACGCCTCCAAAACTTCTAGCCTTTTCTTATTTGTAAGCGTATTTCTTTTCGAATCACTAGCCATGATACTGCTAGTAAAATTAATTTGATTATTTATTCGATATAACAAAAATCAAACGTACACCACTATACTGTAGCAAACTTCAACAATAATGAAAAGATATTTTTATACACGGGAACGCACCTTTAATATAGTAGCGCAAAGTTGTTTAATTCAAAACGTGTACAAACATGCAATCAATAAACAAGCGTCGAAATGCCCACAAATAATGATGCTTATTGTCTTAACACGCTCTAAATATGCACTTTAGCGGAGTACAAATCGAAAATCAATCTCAACTCTAATTCTTATATCCAACATTCATTTATGCGAAGATCTCACTGCGTAAAATTTGCAAAAAATCTGGGACACATAAATACTATTCTTATAAGCAGAGTATTCCTATATCCGATATTCTTATACCCGGAGTCGGCTGTATATGGCATTTACAATCAACGATGTTTTGATGACAGCACAAGACAAGGATAATATAATCATTTTTAATCTCAAATAGTCACAAGTTGTACGTGTAACTGAAACAGAGAATTTATTTTCACGTCAAACAACAACAAGAGTTTGAGATTACTTTAAGATGAATTCAATGAACAGGAGACTTTGAAAAATAACACATTGTTTTGGACAGCTGATAAAACCTAAACCAAGATCTACGAACCACTGATTGACAGTGAAAAAATTTAGGAATTCCAAAATGTAGACAACACTCTCCACAGTCAACATGCAATAACTAAAAAGCTAATTCATAAGGAAAGTTTGGGAACGTTTTGATGGACAACTGATCCAATAATGCGGATCATATACATAAACACACACAATACATAATATTATAGATCAAAAACATTTCAAAGACAATTAGCTATGATCAAATACTTTCTCCCGAGTTACTCTTTCTTTGCTGACTAAAATAATACATAAATATTTTTGCGCAGAAATCCGATGAATTTTAAAGAAAACATGAAATTTATTTTTAATTTTATGGAATCTTTCTATGCCATTTCTAATGAACGAATCTACAAAAAAAATCAACACCTAGGAGGAATATAATAATATTTAAAATGGTCCCAAAACTGAAAATTTCTTTTAATTGGAATGTAAGAACTGAAAAAACGAAAGAAAATGTTACCAATATAAAAACAAGAATTGAAACAATAAATACCAAAAAATGACGCCAAAATTTAAATTCTAAACAAAATAGGCAAAAAGACTTTATTTCAGCTAATGAAAGAAAAGTAGAATTACCAATAAAATCTTTTGCTCTTTTAGGTCACATTTGATTTATTTTCTTATTTTCGATAATATTTCGTTTATTTTCATTCTGATAAAAGATTAAAAATTATTTCTATGCAAACAATTTTTCGGATTTGACTCTATCAAGTGTTTTATTTTATGATTCATAACAATAATGCTTGATACAGTCGAAGCCGAAAATTTGTGTTGATTAGAAATAGATGAAATATCAGCAAAAAAAGTAGAATTGTATTAAGATGAAATACATCCACAAATGTTATACATTTTCATCTATAATAAATTATATTTAAATAAACTAATTACTTTAAAATATTTGGAAGATATTGATGCAATGGATTGTCTATTTGTAATCCAAAATTGCGAGATGAAAAATTGTTAGAATTTTGTTTGGCTGTATAATTGCTAAACGGAATTAACGGCTGAGGCATCGTAGACTTTAAGGGTATATTTGGGTTCCCATTGGTTGAGTTGCTGTTAATATTTGGAATAGATTTCTTGGAATTAATTGTAAAATGATATGGATATGGAGAGGAATTTTCTATCAGGACAGGACTAGATCGAGTAACATTTGTTTCTATGGAAAGAGATCTCTAAAATAAAAACATCAGGTATTCCGATATCCTGTCATAATTTCTACAAAATATTTTATTGGCAGTGATATTTTTTATGCTTACTTTTAAAATTTCTATCAAATAATTATCTTAAATCCTTTGAATCAGGACAACATATATACAAACATCATTTCCAAATTCAAACTGCTATAAGCATAAAAATGTATTCACCCTCGATGACTACACACACACTTACTAAGTACATACAGTAAAATCACGGGGAGAAAGCGGAATGCATCCATATATATCCACAAACATCAGTATGAATAATGAGGTAACTATTTTGAGTAAATTAGTTATTGGTGTATTTTTATGGAACCCAAAAAAATGTCCCGTGGATATTATGTTCAAATTGTTTGCTTATAGAACATCCAATTTGGAAATGGTGTATATACCGATGGCAATAAATTATTAAATTCAAACTTTACAGAAATCTTTGTCACAGCCTTTATTTAGTTTAAACTTTATGAACGATTGATATTAGAAAATAAATGAGAAAAGAATGTAAGTTATGATTCCAAAGTGAAAAGCAATCTATGGCTGCGTTTTACTTGGAATAGTTATAAATTTCGGCGAGAAATAAAGCTGAAAATGTAAAAATGAAAAATAGAAAATTAAATAGAAATAAATTCTGATTAAAAATTTTTAAAAATTAAAAATTTGAATATAAAATATTGTTAATAAATAATAAAAATTATTTAAAAGGATGTTTTTTATTTTATAGGTTTAAAGCTACAAGTTCAAGTTGGTCCATGGAATACCTCATCAACCGCTGCACCTTTGAAATCACAGCTTCGTAAGTCTCAAAAATCTCTAACATCAGACATATTTCATCGAGATTGTATATGCCAATCCTCCACAAAATGTTTCTGCTTCTCAAAAAACATTGTTTACCAAATTACTTGCACAAGATGTGACGCATCGTACATAGGCGAAACACATAGAACGTTCCAAACAAGACTCAACGAACACGTCAAAAGAAAAACCAGCAATTATCACGAACACTGGAAAAAAGTGCACAAATCAGCACCACTCATACACGAAACAAAATGCAAAATGTTACAAGATGCGTTCAAAAATAAATTGCAAAGATTAGCCACAGAGACTCTTTATATCAAAGAACTTAAACCGTCCACCAACATTCAACTAAATAAAAAAAAATCCCCGAGACATTTATCTGGATTTGGATTTAAGTTTAAATTTAGGTTTGAATTAAGATTTGAATAAAAATTAAAAAACATTTTTTTATAAAATAAAATATAAAAAATAGGAAATATTATTTGGGTAATTAAAATATAATTAAACCAATAAATGTATTATAAAATATGAAATAAATTTATTTTTCCCCCAAAATAATTGATAAATGCAATAATGATCAAATTCACTTGAAAAAGGCAGTAACGAAAATTCGTGAGTATCAAAAAACATCGATATATTACTGATTTATAGTCTTCAAGCTCTCATTTTAATGGAAAAAATAATCAGTGGTAAAATTGGAAAAAAAAGTTCTTATAATATCATCAAGATCGTGTTTATTCATATCGCTATATACCTCACCACCTAACTTCAAGTTGTCTTGAATGGCTTTTGGCAGTTATGAATGGGTTTTTCTTGGCCTCTTTCACGATAGTTCGATCCATGCGTTCATCTGTTTTGCGAGGTCTCCCACATTTTTTGCCTCTTGAACACTTCCACAGTTTTGGTATTTTTTGATAACTTTAGTCACAGTACTGCGCAGCACTGCAAAAAGTTTGCAATGTCAATTTTCTTCCTTCCATCATTAATATAAAGGTCCACCATTCTTTCTCAAATATTGCCTGACAAATACTTTCTTGTAGACACGAGACTGCTGAGTTGTAAAGAAAGTTCGTTCAGAATAAAAATAAAATGATCAATGCCGCTTTTATATTGTCGTATAAAATTCCAGAAACACATGTATAATTGATGAATTTAAACCAAATCATAGAAATGTAAAATGTTTCCATAATTTTTTGATTCAAAATTTAGTATGTTTACAAAATAGCAATAAAAATATAGTCATAAAACATCATATTGTTTCACAAATAGTACCATTTGAAAGCCCACATAAGACTGTGTTGGTATATAAAAGGAAAGGATCCTAAGCATTAGTAGAACAAAATGGTTAAAAAAGAAACAAATGTTTCCATAAGTTTTTTGCTTACTGTATAAGAAAATGACTCACAATAGTAGTGGAATCGAATGCAATAAAATCGACGATAAATTAAGCAAGGTTTTAATAATTCCGTGCCAGGAAATTATTTGTCGAAATTTAATCTAAAGTTTAAAAAGAATTTAATTAATGTTTCAACTAAAATAATTCCAAGTTTTATCAAATCGAGTTACAAAAGGAAAAATACTAAAAACAAAACTATACAATTTTTATTCTGCTTTTCTTGAGCTTATAAGTAAAAAGTTAATGAAGATAAAGGTAAATGAACAAATGAAAAAAAACAAATACATGATAATTTATTCAATTCGATACAAAGAAAAATTTCCTTAAGTAATTAAAAAAAGTGAAGACAGAAAGATATCCGAGAAAATAATTAATTTAAAAGTTGAATTTATTTAGATCAAACAAAACCATTCTAAGATTGGTTAAATAAAATAAAAAGATTTTAAAGAATAAGCACAAATTTACTATTATAAGAACTTTTTTTTTCAAATTTCACCACCGATTTCTTTTCAATTGACATTGTAATTATTAAAAAGCTTGACTATGAATCAGTAAAGATATCAAAAACATCGATATATTTACTGATTCATAGTCAATGTTTTTGATGTTCACGAATTTTCGGCACTGCGTTTTTTAAGTGAATTTGATTTAATGGCAACAGAATAATAGTTCAAGAAACAATATCATATAATAAAAACGAATAATTAAAATCTCTTGGAGGTAAAATTGCCCGGTTTCAAAAATACTCGCTCATTAGTTATGGAAAAAAATTTTTTTTTACATAATTCTTTATGCACTTAAATATTAGTTTATATAACACTAAGCCTGCAATACGTCTTACTTTAGATAGAACATTTTTTTCCTACCATATCGTGTCATTTCCAAAAATCATACTCATCCCTTGAATATCACGGTATTTGAATTACTCTAAGTTTCTAATAACACGGTTAAAAATGCGACTGTAATCAAATAACATAACCCTTGAATAACACTGTCGAATTTCGGGAAATTTCCCAATAACAGTGTAAACATGGAAACATGTTAATATGAATATTTTATTTCCGATTTTTAGTTGACTTTATTTTTTCTTATTGACAACATCCAAAATTTACTATTAAATAAAGGATTCTTATCTATGTATACATAATCCAGTTAAAGGTCTTTCTGTCCCGTGAAATATTTCAATTTATTATTACATAATGCTTAAATTAAAAAAATGTCGATACGAAATAAGAAATTACCGGTTTAGAAAAACATGATTACGCTTCAACAAAAAATAGAAATTTTAGAAGAAATAAATGAAGGAGGAAAGGTATCATCTATAGTCAAATCACTAAATATAAATGAATTCACTATTAGTACAATTAAAAGATATGATGAAAAAATGAAACATTATGTTTTTAAACATTTCCAAAACGGCCGGATTGGGCACAAGGTTTAGATATGGTGAAAATGGAAGCTCTCATTATCTGGATAGAAGACTAATAAAAAGAGTATTTCCTTAGACGGACTTACTATCAAACAAAAACCCCTGAAAACATATGAAGGCTTGATGGAAATGAGCTATTCAACCTTACAAACTCAAAACAAATTATTCTCTGCTAATTAAAGGCTGGATATAATAAAAGTTATAAAAAAGACATTCGTTACATAGTCTGACACTGAAAGGTGCCTCAGCGGATGCAGTGGCGGCTGCTATTCACTATATCAGAGCTGCTGAGTGATGGAGGTTATACTAAGGAGTAGTTTCTAAAGTGGATATTGAAATAAGATACCATCGCGAACTTTTATATCAAAATCACAGAAATCTGTCAGTGGGTTCAAAATAGCTAAAGAGTATTTGTGCAGTAATGTTCCCAGTAGCTGTTTATTGCAACCACTGACTATTATTCAATCTTTCACATCTCGTTCAATGAAAAATGTGATTAAATCTGAGCTGCCAGTTTATTGCTGAACAAATAATAAATCCTGAATGACATCAAGCATGTTTAAATGGATGGTTCGAACAATATTTTATTTCAGAAGTGGAAAGAGAAATATTAAAGTTGTATTGTTGCGGGATAATGTCATTCAAAGGATTTTTAACTTTCAACCCTTAAATCAAGGTGCAATTTCCACATTAAGATCTTATTTTATACGAAAATCTTTTGAAATAATTTTAAACAAAATTGAAGCAGATGAAAATTTGAAGCTTTTCTAAGCATGGGAAGAATTTTCCATTTTGAATAGCATACACACTATATCATACACTAAAATAGTTAAAAACCTTCAAAACTCACAGCAAACTGGACCGAAATTCTTTACCGGGTTATCGAAAACCAACATGTTGATTCATAAGGCGAAACCAGAAATCAAATATTAGATATTGCCCATTCGTTAGGCGACGAAGGATTTAACGATATGAATAAACAAGATCTTGATGAGCTATTTTATGAGCCAACTTTGGGTGAATATAATATGGTTGAAATAATTCATGAGGACACGGCCATCACTATGAATGAAAAAATTGAATGTTCTTGCAAAGAGTTGATTACAAATCTTTTAAACCGTGATATTAAAGAAGGCTTGGAAACAGTAAAGAAATAAGATTTCCTTTTTGTTGAAAAGGATCCCTTATTGTCACGAAAATAAACTATCAAGAGAAAATTTTAAACTTTATTAGCTCCATACCAGAAAATATTAAATAACGCGGAACCAATGAACCGTGCTATTCAAGAGATGCCTGTATATCATTTTCATAGATAATCTAAATACAATTTAAAATTATTATTCCATTTCACTCAAAAATTCTAAACATTTTTTAGGATTTTAAATAATTTAGAATAAATATAAATTCACATATTAATAATAGTGCAATAATATTGGCCACAAAACCCACATCATTAGGTAGTTTTGAATTTTCTGTAGCTTTCATCTGAATAAATGCTGCTTGGATTGGTTTCGATAACTTGCTGACGGGGTCTTGTAAGGGTGATTCCACATTTCTAGGAGACTGGCTGAGTTTTACCGAAAAATTATCTTGCTTTTGACTACATGGAGTCATGCTCATTGGATTTGTTCCGAATTTCTGATTAAGATCTTTATTTGTCATTACAGATATTCGCTTTGGAAAGTCTTCTGTTTCGTATTTTTGGAAATGATCAGCTGCTACACTTTCAGGCGGTTCATTCATGTACAATTCCTAAACGATATATTTGTTTAAATCTCTTTAATTTTCACCTTTATATTTGATATGATTAAAAACATTAATTTATGTCAACAATTAATAATTAATTTTTATTCATATACAGATCAAATTCTCTATAGCATTGGTTCTCAAACCTTTTGAAGTCGGGGAACACTGAACTCCGATTTATTTTTAGGCGGAACATCCACAATACAGCATAAAATTTAAAATAGGGGGTGCGAGCTGCTAACCTTTTGAAACCAAAAGAGCAATAAAAAAAGAATAATGTTCGCAAAAACACTCCATTATTATAGTGTAAAAAAGAAACGGAATCGTGTCGCAGTGTGTTATTAGCAACCTCCTGCTTCCAAATGCTACTTTTTTACATTGAATTGATTTTTTTTCAAACTATTTTTAATTGAATTGTACATTTGATTTTTCGTGGAACACTTGAAAGTTCATCGCGGAACACGTTTTGAGAACCAGAGCCTCTTAGTGCCATAGATATGCGACTAATATTGAAGAAAGACATATAAAGTGTTAAATTTAATTAAAATTACAATAAAATAACATTCGAAACAGTAGTTCAAAATAAAACAATCATTATTTTAAATTGTAGTTTAGAATTTAAATAAGAAATAATTCATATTTGTTGATTCTTTTGGAAAATGTGATGATAAATTTGAAATATCTGTTTTAATAGAATTGTTTAAAATTATTAGTAAAAATGAAATTTCTAAAAATATTTTTATAAATAATAGTTTTTATATTATTTTTGTTGAAGCAACATCGATAATTAAAGAGCCTGTAGAAACACACAATTAACTTGAACAAATAATTTATTGTTATTAACATTGTCGAAGAACTTGAACATCACTAGAGATATCATTGTGAATACGATGAAGGTTTCTGTTTACTGTATTTCTGACTTATTTGATCCATTGATTTTGACTCGATTTGATGATTCTTCAACTTTTTCAACTTGTTCGACTTCAGTGACAACTTCAGTTACTTCGTTAGACATGTTTGAATTTGATGATTTTTTTAATTGAATTTGATAATGATTTTCGAAAAAGTGAAAAAGATTATTTAAACAATGTTTTTAATTTTATTAAATTTTTAATTTTTAATTTAATAATATATTTTTAGTTCAATTATTTAATTGATAAAAGTGCTAGTCAGAGGTACTACAATAGCCCCCGCCGAAGTACGCGGAGCGTATTAAAAGATGAAGACGGTGATAATGGTGGAAGCAGTCACTGAAGATCATAAGAGTTTACGTGTTCGCCTTGAGGGGAATGGCGGATTTTTTTGAAGGAGTTGAACATTTGGTGTATCTAGTGGTGTTGTCGGTTGTTCCATGTCTTCGTTTATGTTAAAGTCTTTTGTGATATGGTCGTTTGGGATTTCGTCGTATTCATGGGTGCAAAGGGCTGGTTTTAATCTGGAAAGGTTGATCATGACGTGATTGTTGTCAATATCGAGTTTCACTGTATTTTTGTACAGCTCTATGATGCGAAAAGGACCTTTGAATCTGGGTTTGAGGTTTGAAGAGTCGATAGTTTTCATCCATGCGTGAGTTGCTGAGCAAATGGACTGTGGTATATATGGTTTGTACGACGTGGAATATGTCAACGACGGGTTAGTATCTAAGCTCAAAAAATGCTTTCGTGTTAGATTGATCTCGTCTAATGGTGAGTAATTGTAAAGATCGATAAGTTCATTGGGCATGAAAGTATTGGATCCAAACAAAAGTTGTGAAGGTGACACACCGCTTGAACGATTGGGTGTGTTGTGCCATTCTAGTAAAACAAATGGTAACGCTTTAACCCATGAAGTTGAAGTTGAGAGTATTCTAAGAAATGCTTTCAAAGTTCGATGAGCGCGATCGACGAGACCGTTTGTTTGCGGATGGCAAGAGCTGGTTCTTAAATGTTTTATGCCGAGGCTGGATGTAAGATGTTCAAAAAGATCCGATTCGAATTGTGCACCTTGGTCAGTGATGATAGAGGTTGGAATTCCATAACGTGAAAATCAGGTGGATACTAACGCTTGTGCAACCGTGTGAGCGGTGATGTTACGGACAGGAACGGCCTCAAACCATCGTGTTTTCCGATCAATCATTGTCAGGATGTAACAAAATCCGTCGTCTGCTGGTAGTTTACCGACTAGGTCAATGTGAAGTGTATCGAATCTCGAACCCGTTGGGAAAGGAGTGACTGGTGGTTTAGTGTGTCGGTTCACTTTGTGTTGTTGCCAGCCTTGACATTCAGACACCCACATTTTTACATCTTTGAATAATGAGAACCACGTGACTTTTTGGGGTAGGAGATGGTATGTGGACTTAATTCCTGGGTGGTGCAAGTTGTGAATGGCGAGAAATCCTTCTTTCCGAAGCGAAGAGTGTAGGATGGGTCTGAGTGTTTTTATACATTGTATCATAATGTATACCGTCTATTGTCTGTAGCGAGTCTTTGAAATGGACGAGATCTTCTGATGTCGGTGGGGTTGAACGGAGAACATCTTGAGTAATTACTGGGGTTTGATGAGATAGATGCTGAAATGTTTCTGGAAAGATAGTCAGCGATTACATTATCTTTACCGGAGACATGGGCGAACTTAATGTCGAAAGATGATAGGTATGTTAACTGACGATGTACCCTGTTTGGTGGGTATTTCATGGTGAGACAGTGGATAAGCGGTTTGTGATCAGTGAAGACTGTGAATTGTCTACCTTCTAAAATGTGGCCAAAATGTTTACAGCTAGAAAAATAGCAAGTAATTCTCTGTCGCATGCACTGTACTTTGACGCTGCCAATGAAAATTTTCTAGAGAAAAATTCTATTGGGAGTGAAATATTGTCTTTAATTTGATGAAGGACTGCGCCGGCGGCGATATTTGATGCATCTGTTGTGAGGGTGAATGGGAGGTCATGACTCGGGTAGTGAAGAGTTGTAATCTTGGATAGAGCGTCTTTGACTGTGTTGAATACGTCACGTGTTGTGTTGGACCAGTTAATGGTGGAGTTTTTCTTTCCTTTCTTCAGTGCTGAAAGAGGTGCCGTTATGTGTGATGCGTTTTTTATGAATCTGTGACAGAAATTGACAATCCCCAAGAAGGCTACATAGTTGTGTTACGGTGGCGGGTAATGGAAAGCTGCGGATTACGTCAAGTCGTTCAGGAAAAGGTTCGCAATCCGTAGATGACAGTATGTGACCAAGGAATCTGACACATTTTTGAAAGAAATTGCATTTATTTACATTGATCTGTAAGTTATAACGGTTCAATATGTCAAGAACAGTGTGTAGATCTTTGTTGTGGGTGTCGCGGTCGGGTGATGCTACGATTATATCGTCGAGGTATGCAAAAGCATGGTGGACGTCCCGGAAATTGTGTCCATGAAGCGTTGTAAAGACTGGGCTGCATTCCTTAGGCCGAAAGACATGAACATGTATTCGAAATTTCCAAATGGTGTGGTTATAGCAGTTTTGGGAACGTCATCGATATGTACAGGAAACTGATGGTAAGCTTTCGAGAAGTCAATAGTTGAAAATTACTAATTACCTTTATTTATACACACCAAATTACTAATCTACACACTATATTTTTAATTTAATAAAATACAATTTATTATCCACATGACAGCTCATCCAATTGACGAATTTACTCAAAAATACAAAAAGGATGAAATTCAGTGGGAAGATAAAGGTGAAGACTACATATTTAATAAAAATTTGTGTAATATACGAAGGAGATTGTATATACAAATATATACAAGTATATACAATATATATTCTTCGTTTTACTTGATTTAATTAAAAGTAATAGGGATTAAAAATATTTCTTTGATATAATATTGTTTAATCATTTTATTATTATTTAATACTAGTTAATATTGTTAATAAATTTTAATGGAGGCCGTATGATATACTTATTCAATATTTATTTATTTATTTAATTTATATTTTTTGAAAAGCTTCCATTCAACTTAACGTTTAGTGTGCCGTAGACTAAAATGTTTCAGGACCACTGCTCTACTATATTAATATAAAAATATCATCTGCTAACAAAAATGGGTATGATTCCTCTAATAATAATGAGACGACTGAAAATTTCCTTGATCATAATATTTTCGGTAAAAGTATGATTCTTTGAAATGGCAAGTTATCAATGAAATCCTGAAAGTTCTCATGGTTTTTCTTCAAACTTCAATGCACCATAAAGCTGATCACTTACAAAGACAAGCCTCGAAATATTTACACCAACGTGCTAAAACTATTTACCTTATGATCATTGTGAAAGACACAAGTATCAAAATATCTTTAATAAATTCCGTGACTGTAAGGTTTAAAGTTGTTAGAATTACTTATTTTACTATTTTTGATGTTTTAGATCTGATTATTATTACTATTACTAGCCATAAAATGACACTCTTTTTCATGTTTCAACTTTCGATAATTAATTGTTTTTATGTCCTAGCAGTGTATAAATCAAAACACATAGTTCTCTTCTAAAAATTATTTCTATATTCCAAATATTTATAAAAGAATGCGCAAGCTTTTACATAAAAATAATAATCTATAACTAATAATTAATTAGTACTCATTTTAAACTTTCAAATGGCACCGCAGCCATACACTGTTACATAGAAAATTAAATATTTAGATTATTATCCAATTTGCCTGAAAAATATATAAACGAATAAGTTAACATGTAAACTGCTTATTTTAATAAGTAACTAATCATTGTTTCTTTCGAAGTATGAATGACAGTGAATGAGAATACAAATTTATGTTAAGAACCTTCCGAAATCTGGACGAAGTCAAAACGATTATTTAAAAAAGATAAGAAAAAATCAAAAATAAAACCAACTAAAAAATAAATAGAATAAAATCAAAATTATTATAATTATTATTGCTTGTAATATATAAAATATCAAAATAATATTTTGTTGATATAACCAATAAAGTCTACATAAAAACTTTCATTATATCAATTTACAATAATAATACTTTACTTTATTCATTTGATCATCCTCTTTTGTATTCTGATGTCTTCCAGCTCGAGAAGCAACTCTCTCTTTTCTTGACGTTAAAGGTCGAACATCTTCCCAAGCTTCTTCATCAACAACAACAAAGTTTTTATCAGAAAAGTTCTCATTTTCCTGATTGTTCACAGAGATATCATTTTTAGATACCATGTTGTTATTGTTGTTATTATTGCTGTTATTTTCCAGCAATTTCGATTTTAAATTGAGATTTGGGATATTTTTTGCCAATGTTAGAGTGGACTTTGCATGATGTGGAGGTTTTGATGCATAAATCTAAAATGAAGAAAGAAAAATGTATTGTGTAAAGGAAAATTATATTAAATAAACATTATAAAATTCATCTTATCTCTCATATTTATTGAGTTATATAGTAATTGGAATTAATAAAAAAAATTGACTCGCATTTAAAAGTACGATATAAATATTTAATTTTTTGTTGTTGAAAGAAACTTCTAAACTTATTTGTATATTATAAGAACTTTTTTTCCAATTTCACCACTGATTATTTTTTCCATTGAATTTATTAAAAAGAGAGCTTGAAGACTATAAATCAGTAATATATCGATGTTTTTTGATACTCACGAATTTTCGGCAGTGCCTTTTTCAAGTGAATTTCAATTGTATATCTTCAAGCTCTCTTTTTAATAAATTATTTGTATGTCATTCTTTTCTCTCACATAGAAAAATCTTTAGACTTTCAGCTTGATTGGAAGACATATAATTAATGATGATTAAAGTAATTAATTATAAATGCCTGGAAATGCTGTGAATTAAAGATTGTATAGAATATTCTGAAAATAAGCCTACCAGATTTGATGGTGTTTAAAATTTTATCAACAATGCATTTTAAAAGCTTCTTTTTCATTGACTTGAATTATTTACTCTAGAAACTGTCTAAAATGACGTGAAATCCAAGGAACCTGCAAGACATGTTAACGTTAACCGAGTATTGGGTTTCACTTAATCGCATTTAAATACACTGATACTGAAACTTGCAAAAAACAAATTGTTAAGCGAGTTTTCACAATAAAATAATATATGTTAAACTTGTTTTATTGTATATTTTTAACTCATTCGGAAATCAAGGCTTATCCATTTTAACCGTATTTTACTGTAACCTATCTATTGACCCTTACTTCTAACAAATTTTAATTGAAGACACTCATTTAATAAAAAATTGCCATATTTCATATTCATTTAAAGGTTTTGTACTTAACACGTTTAAAAATGTTAACTCATAAATCTGTTGGAAGATTTCCCATGATCTGAAAAGAGAGAATTTCTCCTCTCTAACTGTCGTTCTTAATTTTTAACCTTTATTATTTTGTACCGCTAATATTTTCTTTAAATTACTTTGACTTTACTTCAATCTATTGTTTCTTGTCACTTTCATGTATATTTAAAAAAAATTACAATAAATATTCATTGTATTTATTAACAAATTGACTATAAATCATTAGAAATATCGATGTTTTTTTGTGATATTCACGAATTTTCAAGTGAAAGGCTGTGTCGAAAATTTGTGAATATAAAAAAAACATCGATATCTCTACTTATTCATAGTAAATTTTTTAATAAATACAATGTCAATTGAAAAGAAATCAGACGTGAAAATTGAACAAAGTTCTTATAATAATAAATATTCACAATATATTAATAAATTTATCCCTTGACTTATTTCATTACAGGTTTCTATTTAAAGATTTTTCGAAATTTTGTCAACTTTTTAATTTCCTTAAATTGAAATTTAATAAAATGATAATAATTTCCGTAATAATATCAGACATATAAAGAACAGTAAAATTAAAATAACTTTATTATTTTCGTAATACAAAATGCTACAAACTCTTTATTTACTGGCTCACATTCCAGGTAATTCTTTAGAAAATAATATATGTTTAATTTTAAATTTAAATTTTAGTTCTTCTCCACAGTCAAAATCGACTATCCTTCTTTTACCTTATATTCCTGCTCAACATTCCATTTTGGAGCTATGTTAGAAAGAAGAAATCAAAAAGTAAATTTTTTTATTATTATAGATGAAAGTTCATTTTTATTTTTAGGATTTCAATTGATATACTTTTTGGCATTATTTTTGGTATCAATGAGCTTGCTGGTGGCTCAAACAGTGATTGCTATCAAAGGTTTGGGGTATAAGAATTCAGGTAAATTATTTTATATTTTTAAAAATCTAATTATAAATATATATTTAGATCTCTCATCATCCTTATTCCTAATGTAAGTTAATTATTATATTAAAAGACATTTTTTTATTGGCTATAATTTAGAATTGAATTCCTTTATCCAACTTTACTGACATTATCCAATGTATTTGTTTTATATCTATTGTATCAGAAATTTACCAAAACAAACCTAAATACTTCACGCTCATCAAACCAACCAATAAATCTGGATCAAGGTTCTTGGAAAATATTCAAAATTCTTTCGAAACAAGGAGTAAAAGATCTGATTTCCATATTTCTGACAGGAATCATAGGGATTTCTTGTCCATCAATTTTCAATTGCATATATTTATTGGTATTTTTTTACCGTTTATTTTCATGGAGATCAAGAAAAACATTTACGAAGAGTGCAAAAATTATCTTTTATTCTGCGGTTTGTACTGTAGTTGGTGTACATTTAATACTTATTTTTCTCTGTCGAGAATTCATAAGCGTTGAAAATTTGAAAAAAAACTGGTTGAGAATATTTGGTTTGTCCTTCACTGGTAGTGACCAAAGCTTTAAAACTTCGACATATTGGATAGATTACATTTTTCCAATGATCTCGATTATTGTCATGTTTTACATGTATTCCAATTATTTGAAAGACATCATAAGTCAGAAGTCATTATTAATTTACGTAAGAATATAATTTCATTGGAAAAGTTAATAAGTTTGTTTTAGAATACCAATGAACCTTGGAACAGAAATGAAGACATTGAACAATGCGTAAGGAATTTTTTTAATTTTACATATCCATTAATCTTTTGAAGGCGGTATTAAACAACGACATTCGAGAGACCCATGAAGAATTTAGTAATACCGAACACTATCTCTTTAAATATTTTTCAAAGTTCAGTTTACAAGTAATTAATTTAATTAATTAATTAAAAATAAAAAATTTTTTCAGTTATCAATAATCGCCACTTGTTCCACTGTAATATTCCAATCTAATTTCACATCAATTTTCTACATAATTCTAATGACACTGCACAAAATGATCCGAAAATTCAACAAACAAGCGACATCATTTATATATTTATTGGTTCTGATAATAATTTTAGCAATCGAATTCAGTTTATACATTTTTCGAAATCGTAATTTAATAATAAAAATAAAAAAATAAATAATTATTTTTTTTCTAGAAATAACCAATGAGATCCTTTCGAGATTTTTTACCAAGAACAATTCTTTGATTTTCTTTTGTAAAATTTTTGTTTTTTTTCTTTTGAAAATTTACTAATTAATTAATGTTTAGCCGATATTTTCCAATTAGTTTTGGTTTCGTATCATTATCAAGTCATGAAATACAAATCCGAGAAATCTAAAACTCGGACCCCTAGAAGCGTTGAAGAAGAAATTGGAAATGACTACATATCGAAGAGAGTGTAAGAAATATAAAAAAAATATTTCAAATAATTATTCCTGACCTTTAACCTTTAGAACGTACTATGATGTGATGAAATATTTTGTATTTCTTTGGTTTCACTGGATATCGGTCAGTTTCATTTTTATCACTGGGCTGATCAATTTCAACTTAATGGGAGTGACATATTTGCTCTTTTCATTCATATTCTTTCTCAATTTCACAAAAATTACAAGAAAGCATAAAATCTGGTTCAAATCGTAAGTTTAATAGGTTTCTTTCTATTTAAGACTTTATAATATTAATTTCCAGTTGGAATTTCATGTGGTACTGCAGCATGGTTTTTGTAATTATGAAAATCCTTCCAAATATATATAAGATATATATAAAAAATGGTTTGTTTATTTTTTACATTGACAGACTTGGTTTCATAAAAAAATTCTAGAATGCCTTACCTGCCAGAACTCAAGCAGTAACTTAGTCTTCGATGTTGCTTGTTTAGTTTTAATCACCCTACAAATGAAGATTTTCAAAAGCAAATCATTTTGGTATGTTATGCTTCATTTTCATGTTCAGAAATATTTGGAATCAAAGTATGGTATTTTTAAACTTGATTTTTTTGTTATTAAAAGAAAACCTTTTAGGGGAACTCAAATCATTCATTCTCGATTAATGCGCCGAATCAAGTACATGATTTCTCAAGAGAATCTCGTCAAAGAAAAACTTGAAAATAAAAATGAAAAAATTAAAACAATTCAGAGAGAATGCGATTATCCACCGGTTAATCATTTCAATAAATGTATTAATAATTAATTTCAATGAGAAAATAATATTAATTTTGACTAATTTAGTTCTAAGATCTGCGAATTACTACGGGCATTTGCTTGATCCCGCCGATGATGATGAAGATATAATGGAAATATTAAATTACCAGGTTATTTATAATAATTAAAAAAAATTTTTAATAATTTTTCTTGATTTTTAGAACATTAATAACGACTTATTTGAAGTTTCTAATAACGAGTTTATGGAAGAACTTAACGCTGAAAATCACACAAGAGAAATACAAATTATCGGTAATTATTTATTTACAGAAATTATTATATATAAATTAAATTAAATACTATTTATAAAAAAGTATATTTATATAAATTAATATAATATTAAATTAATTAAATTAAATTTTTTATTATCATTAGATTATTGAAAAAATATTTTTTTTATTAACATCTCAAAATATTATCTTATAGAATCTGAAACTGAAAATTTCAACATATTTTCAAGAATGAGTATCTATATGAGTGACAAAATCGACGCAATGACGGACGAACATTACAGGGTCAACAATATTTTGAATTCCGCAAAATTAGTGGAAAAAAATATCATTATCAATGATATAAATGAAAATCACATTGAGTAAAATTATTATTATTAATAAGAATAATAGTTAAGATATTAATAGACTTCTAAAATATGATTTTGACAAAAGGATAAGTTTCCGAGATTTCCAAACGATATCGAGTCAAATGCAGGGACCCCTTAAAAAAACACCAAAAAGATTTTACAGTGTTTTACCATCGATTTCTGGCTTTTTACTATCGAATTTTGATTACCTCTGCTATTTCTGGATCATCATCAATTGTGGCCTCTCATCGAATATCCTAATGACACCATTTCCATTCATTATCCTCTTGTGGGGAATCCACTCGGTTCCAAGACCATCAAAGAAGTTATGGATCATCATTAAATATTATACAATGGTAAATGGGTTTCTTATAACTTTTCTTTAATTATTATATGTCATTTAGTTGACGATTATCGTGAAATTCTTTTGCCAATGGGAATTGATAAATTTAAATAAACAAGTTCAACTTGTTTTGGGATTCCAAAAGTCTTATGATTATGCGGTTCTTGATTCAATCCAATTACTACTCATCTTTCTAAATTGTGAATATTTAAAATATATTGGTCAATGGGGAAAACATAAATGCCCTGGTGTTCCAGAAACCCAACAACAGATGCCAAAAGAATCTTTCAAAGAAAGATTAAAAAAGTATGATTATTGTTACAATTATTATTATTATTATTATTATTATTATTATTATTATTATTATTATTATTATTATTATTATTATTATTATTATTATTATTATTATTATTATTATTATTATTATTATTATTATTATTATTATTAATGTTATCATTACTTATTAATCATTATCATTAATTATTAATTAATTTATTAAAATTGTAGAATATTGAGAAAAGTAGGAGAACCAAAGAATCAGCTACGAACAAACGTCTACACCTATACATTTATTTGTGAACTGATATCTATTGTCATAATATTAGCCGATTATAAATCCTTCGTACCAGTAATTTTTTGTTTATTAATTTTATATGAATTAATTTCCGTAATTTAGACTTACACAAATAGCACAAAATTCAATTTTTTCACAGAAAAGGTTAATTTAAAAATTGTATAATGAATAAATTTTAAAACCAAATTTAGGTCGCAATGCCATTATTGGCCATGATGATTGTACAATTTTCGGTGATAATGTTTGACCGGTATCTGCTATTACGGAGGAGCATTAAAATTAAATTTGTTTTCCAAATTATTTATCTATTTGTGATACATATTTGGTTAACTATTTGTTTACAAAGTATAACTCATAAGTAAGTCCATGTTATTATTTTTTATAAGCCAAATTTTTAATATTAGAAATATTTTAATCAGTCCTCTCAGTTGATTTGCATAAAAACATTATTTATTAATTTTCAATACATCTTAACTAAATCGATTATTCTTTCAGTAATTCATTTATTTTCATTGCGACTATAAATCGAATTTTCTCCTATATAACAAATTGATAAATAATCGTAATGAAAATAATTGAAGTGTTAAAAGAAAATAAAAACCGATCAAAGGTAAACAAAAAGTAACGGATTTTAGAGATAAGTTTCAAGGATATTTGCGGACAATGTAAACGTGGTCTGTAAAATGTGTTAAAATTATAAAAACAATCTTAAAATCTAACTTTTCTATTTGTTAGATATTAATCAGATTATTATTCGGGTATAAAATGATATGCTTTATATTATAATTAACTTTGTTCATAAATATAATATTATGAATATATTTATTATACATATATTTGCTCTATATCACTGGTTAGACTGAAATGGTTAAGAAAATTAAATTTATTCTGAAACTTAATTTATATTTTAAATTTTAAAATTATTTTTTTAGAAATCTTCGGAATTTAATCGGCCCGATATTTTTGTACGTTTTTAAGTACATTTACTTTATCTTATCGGCTTTCCAAATCAAATACGGTTATCCGGTTGTTAGAACGAGGAATTTTCTCACATGGCATTACAATTCCTTTTGTTTCACTTTCTACTTTCTGTAAGATTTTTATGAAATTATTTTAATCTTTCATCTGATGTTTGGTTTTCATTTCAGATATGTAAAGATTCCGTTTCTGAACTACTTCAGAATGTGTTTCGATTGGATATTTACAGATTCCTCGCTGTGTTTAACGACTTTCAATTATGTTGAAAGCCTTTTCATTGATATTTACAATATATCATACTGGAGGAACTTTGAAATCCAAAACAGTCGAGAGAGAGGATCCAAATGCTGTATATCCTCAAAGATATTCAAAGGAATTTCGATATTAGTATTGATAATATGTATAATATGGATACCATCAGTAACAAAAGCAATAGTGGATTCCACAATGGACTCACATCCCATTTCACAGTGCCATATCTCACTATCAATCGGCGATCTAAAGGTTTGTTGTTTGAAATGTTTAATTTCTAAAAGTTTGTTATATTAATCTTTTAAGTCGATTTTCAAATACACAACCAACAAATTAGATGTCAAACATCTTCCAAAATCAACAGTAAAAGATTTCCCAAACTGTTTCCATGGAGATTTGGTACGTTTTTCTAAATTCATTTTGAAATATTTATGATTTCTATTTCTAGGAATCGAAAAATTATTTGAAAAACTTTCGAGAAGGTGACATCACAGAAGTCGGAATTAATAAACTTTTATCCAGATATTGGAACTCTGTTCCTGATTCTCTTGATAAGTTGGAGTCTTTCATTAAGAAGTCCGATTTCAAAATGAGCATCAATTTGAAAATTGAATGTAGAAAGTAAGAATTGAAATTTTCTTTTTTCGAATTCTAATAAATTTAATTACTTTTAGATCAGAAATCGACAATAGTGCAAAAAAGATTCTATATGAAAAACAATTTGATCTGTCGAATCAAGAAAGAATATTGCTGCATAATATAATTTTTGAAAGAAGTGAAGGAGAAATAAAATTGAAAAATCTGTTTCCAAAGTTTTTAACTGCCTACAAAAAGTCATTGGTACAAACAGAAATTATGTCTGACCAATATGAAGAAATCTCCCTTAAATTAGTAACGAAAAAGAATACCAATGAAAGATTTTGGAAAATTCAAAGAATGAATGAAAACAAAAAAGGTTTCTGTCCATCGGAAATCAACTCACCAAATAAGGAGAATATTCTTTCATTTATTATTTTTAATGAACAAGTCACCTATAGTAAAATTGGCCAATATATAAACAGGTAAAATTATCAAATTATATTGTATATAAAATTAAATTTGTTCAAACTTTAGTCTGAGTATTCCAATAATCGGAATTTACATGTTTTACATATTCGGAATGTCAAAACTATTGCACGGCTGTTTTTACAAGCAATACCTCGGAATCTACTACCAAGAAATGGCAGACCCCAAACGAATCAACAATATAATAAATGAAGTTTATTTAGCCCGAGAAAACAAATTATATGAATACGAAGAGCAATGCGTAGCAAAATTATACTACATTTTTCAGTCGCCTGAAATTCTCCTCAAGTGGACTTCAGAGAAACGAAGCGTCTTAGAAAAGTATTCAAAGAAAAATTTATAAAATCTTATAAAATTTAATTTCATTGATTTGAAAAAAAACAAATAATTATTTTTTTCAAAATACCTTGAGTCTTTTGGATCCGTAAATCACAAAATATAATTCATCGTTCGAGTTGCTTGTTTAAATTTAAATAATCAATATTTGAGATTAAAAATGATTTAGATCGAATTTTTATTTTATTTTTTAAATTTTTTTAAAATTTTTATTTATAATTTTAAAATAAAAAGTTTTCTTGTTAGATAACGATAACTCAATAAATAGATCAATGATCCTTGAAAAATAATGTGTCAAAAATATTTGGTAAATAAAAAAACGTTAAACAATAATTGAAATTTAAATGAATTAAAATAAAATGTAAAAAGTCAAAAAAATCAAAAAAAAGAAATAATATTGGTCAATCAATTACTGACTCTCTATGTTCTTTAATCAATAAATAACAAAATTGCCAACGTGTATAGAAAATTAATTATTACGAGCTATGAACCAAATGTATATTTTTATTCTGTGTGATTAAATCTGTTGCTAAATGGCGAGAATCTTCACAGTATACGATAATAATAATCTTTTAAATATTCACAAAAGTATTCATAATCTTTGTTTGTTTAATTTCATTTTCTAACCACAAGCCTTTACTAATCTCGTTTTTTCTTAGATGAGAGTGAATTATCTCTAGATCAGTGAGTTTCGGCTAAAACAATCTCTTTTTCCAATTTGCTCCTAACAAATTCCTCCACTGCTATCTGAAAATAAATTTTATTATTGACCATGCATATTTCTTACAATTGGGTGTCCAAATACTAATGATCATATTTTCACGTTAACGACCATGACAAATTCATTTTTTTATTTTTCGATTGTTTACACAACGGTAATTTATTCCAATTGATTAATTAACATTTTATATTCTACACAAATTTGTGATTTCGAATACTCTTCGTACATATTCCGACATCTCTGTAATGCTGTCTTCCCATTGTCTATTCTTGTCCTGACTCGTTTTCCAAATTTAAATTCGATAAATAAATTGTTTATTGAATATTTTACAAATTCAGATTTTTTACCTTTTACGCCTAACTCTGTTTTTTTCATAATTTTATTCATGTCATATCTTCCTTGCCATCTATTCAATCCCTAACTAATTTTTTGGGCTCGATTTTATATAATTTTCTTTCAATTTCATATTTTGATTATATTAAAAATTAATAATGAAAAAACAAATTTTTTATCTTGGAAATTATTGATTTCGGTATGTCTTTTAGTTTTGTGATTAACCTTCAGAATTTTTTTGATCTATTGATATTATTAATTTTTATTGATTAACGAAACATATTATTGTATTCAATTTTTATTATATAAAATTTAAATATTTACAACATAAATTAATATTATAAGAACTTTTTTTCCAATTTCACCAGTGATTATTTTTTCCATTGAATTTATTAAAACGAGAGCTTGAAGACTGTAAATCAGTAATATATCGATGTTTTTTGATACTAAAGAATTTTCGGCACTGCCTTTTTCAAATTATAAAGGCAGTGCCGAAAATTCGTGAGTATCAAAAAAAATCGATATATTACTGATTTACAGTCTTCAAGCTCTCGTTTTAATAAAGCATAAATTATTTATATACAATATCAATCCAATTCAATTCAATCATGTCAGTCGAAATCGTTCAAGTTGTTATAGAAGTCAAACAAATTTCAGAAGTTGAAGTTACTGAACAAGTCAAATCATCAGAAGTTATTGCTGAGACGACGAAAATGATGAAAATCGTTTTGCAAACAAATATTATAAAACAAATTATTAGTCCCTTAACCTTGGAAAAGGCGGTTTATCTGTTTGAAATATTTTCAACATTAATTTAGAATAATATCACAGTTGGTATAAAATTTACTAAAATAAATAATTATTTTCTTTCACCTTATTCACTGAATTTTCGTTGAAGAGGTTTTCATTTTTCGATAAATTAGGCGATTGGGATTTTGGTGAATTTTTTAATAGGGGATTTTTTTCTCGTTCTTTTTGAACTTTCATTTTGATTTCGCTAATAAGTAATTCAGAAAATTTCTCTGGGAATAATTCGAATGTCAGCAAATGACTACAAGTCGGCCTCATTTCTGGTGTTGGTTCTAAGCATTTCTATGAGAATATTAAATAGTAATTTATACCAAAAAATTTCACTGTTCGTACTTTTATGAAATAAACGACTTCCTTTGGCATTCGAGGATAGCGTTTTTCTAAAGAATGCTTGGAATTAGTTTCTGGTATTTGAAGACCTTTAAACATTGCATTTTTCTTGAAAATTTCAATATGCTTTGGGCATATAACTCCTTAAAGATGAAAATGAGTTTTAATAATATTGCGAATGTAATAAATATTAGAATAATAAAAATCAACCAATAAAATTTGGTTTTTGAAACTCTATATTTCACTCTCAATTTCAACATATTTTAGATATAATTACGTTATCTCTTTAATACGATATCAATATCAACATACATCCGCCATTTTCTGAAATCCGTCAATTTATTTTTGCAAAAATGAATATAAATAAGTGTAATTTGGTTTAATAATATATTTTATTAATTATTTGTTTATAATTTTTGCTATTTTTGTATTAAATATGACTTTGGATAACTGGATAATAAAGAAATGAATTTTTTATTAGATTTTTAAATAAATTTTATTATTTTTTACTCTAAAAGCCGTCATTTTCTAGAAACCGCCACCTTTTTTCATAGTCCCATTTTTGACGGATAAGAAAGTAGTTACTGTATCAATATTTTTTAAATCAGCCCAATCCCCGTGATTGGATCAATCTGAAATTTTGATAGCATACCGTGTTCTCGACAACGTTTCTACTTGCCAAATTTCAGCTCGATCAGATCACGGAATTTGCGTGGCACAATCAAACATACATTTGTTATAGCAGTTAATATAAAGAGAGTAAAAATAATCATTAAAATAATAGAAATGATTGGGCGAATAAACATATATGATAGAAAATGGTTTTATTGATAAATAAAAGCAAATTAAAATTGTTTTTGAGGAATTTGTTAGTTAAAAGATTTTATCAAACAAATTCAATTCATTTTCAAAGAGAGCAGAAGGGCGTTAATGTTATAGTAAATGCCTAATGAAGTTGTTTTTTTATTTGCGAGAAAAGCCACAAAACAGTGTGATACTTTGTGGGGTATGATTCGAAGACACCTATAAGAAAAAGCTATAAAATCAAATTAGAAAATAACAGAGGAGAATAAAATGACTGACAATGGTAGGCAGCAATAGACGGTAACGAACATTGTCAAGAAAATATTATTGAAAGAGAAACTATTGATTCATATTGATGTTGAATTTGTGTAGTTTAAGAGCCTTAAAATCAAAGTAAAAGAACGCAAATGAGATAATTATACCAAGAAATAGCAGTTAACATATCACACATGTAAGTTCTCACGAAGCGTTGTAATAAACACCGAAAACTTACAATTCCTCAATGAATTGTATATTTATAACTAACAAGAAGAGATTAGATTTTAATTGTGATAATAAATAAATTTTAATAAAATTTTTTAAGTTCGTTATTGTAGATAAACACATTTTCTTTCTGATGAAAACTGTCTAAATTCTAATACTCGGGTAAGCTAACAACTAACGCTTAAAAAAGGCAGCGCAAAAAATATATTGATCTACAGTTGAAATGAAAATAAATGAAATGTTATAGAGAAACAGCAACATAATAACAATAATAGTAACAATAATAAATTATATAAATAATAAAATAGCAATAATAATGATGATGATGATAATAATAATAATAATAATAATAATAATAATAATAATAATAATAATAATAATAATAATAATAATAATAATAATAATAATAATAATAATAATAATAATAATAATAATAATAATAATAATAATAATAATAATAATAATAATAATAATAATAATAATAATAATAACCAATGCATTTGATAATATGAAATAGCTGGTCAATATCTGAATCTCCTGGAAACAATGGGTCGCCAGCAAAAATTTCTGATGTCAGACATCCTATCGCCCAGATATCAACTGGTCTAAAACAATGAAATATTATTTACAAATATCCCAACAAAAAGTGAATATCAATAATTATGAAGTCTCGATAAATTTACAATTTGGTAACATTATAATTGTAGATAAAGTAAAAAACAAATTTTGATAAATATAAATATTAAATAAGTAAGATAGAACAAAACAAACTCAATATATAGCAAATTGTCCAAACACAAAATCCATAAAAAGTAAATCAAAATAAAATTAATATAAATAATAATAATTAAAATTAAGAAAATAGAAAAATTGAATTATATTATCCACTTTTTCGAAAATAGTACAGGTTCATATAATCCTATACTGAAATGTTTAAAGGTTTGAGTTTGAAATAACTAAAGGATATTGACATACGCTAACTTTTTCTGTCTAATTCTTGAAGATATTATACTGTATCGACTTTGGAATTAAAAGTATGAAAAAAAGGCAAACGGGATTCGAATCGTTCGTATTTACATTATTGATATTTATTATTGAAAATAATTCAAGGGCAATATTACCCTTTTGTCGATATTTTGGGTTTTGTATAAAATTACAATAAATTACACAATTACTTTTATTAAAAATTTTCAATTTAAAAAAGCCCTAAGTGTAATAATATCTTTATATTTTATAATACAAATATCTCAAGTTATAAAGTTGATAAATTCATTGTAGAAGTCATGGTGCCATTTAAATCACTTTAAAAATGTAAGAATAATAAACCCAATATTATGTAATAATGTTGGAATTATAATTGTTTAATCGTTATTCTTTACCAATTGATAAAATATTGAGGAATTATATGTAAAATTATCACGAGCCAAAAAATACTCAGCTGCCTTATAAGGAGTTTCCAAGATGTATATATTCTAGCACCTCTTTTTTAATGCAATTGAATACAGGAATACCTCGAACAGTACGGTTAATCGGTTCTGGAATTTAGGCGTACTATTTGAAACCGGACTATTCGAGGCATTCTGGCGCTAATAAATTTACGGCTTAGTACCCCTATTAAGAAATTTAAAAATCGTGATTATAATCTAGTAAACAAAAAATATTTTGTTATGTATTTTTATTTTTCTGATATTCAAGAGAAAAACAAGCATATTTAACACAGTTGTACATTTAAATATATATTTATTGAAATTTATAAGCCGGCAATACCAATTCATTGCAACTAAATCAAAAAAAAAGAATTTATTTCATTTTAAAAATATTAAAAATGCTGATGAAAAACAAGTAAATAAAATTAAATAAACACAACAATTTAATTTAAAAATGATCAACAAAAGCAATTCACTTAAATTCTAATGTTTAGATTCATTTTTATTGTTTAAAAATTTCAATAACGATGTCTGAGCCATTTGCGTTTTTTGGTTGTGGAGTCACTTTTACACTTTAATCTGTCACTCATTTTATTTTTTAAATTAAAATCTAAATATATAAAAGTCAAACCAGAAATTAAACGTAACAAAACAAATTATTAAACACGTGCCGTATAATTTTATAATAACGAATAAATTCTAAAAAACTAATTTAAAAAAACTTTTTTAAATTTCGAAAATTTTATTTAATCATTTTAAAAACAATCATATTTTGAAAATTTCAAAACCGTACTATAGAGAAACCGTACTGATCGAAACCGTACTATGCGAGGTATTCCTGTAGTTGTATATGGTTTTTTTGATGGGTTAAAAATTTAAAGATATTAATAAATGTCAATTGGTTATGAAGTAATTGCAATTGATTTTAGATAAACAACAATGCATATTAAAACACTTGATTTGAAATGAAAACACTAAGTATGAAATATTTACATAAATAAAAAAACTATTAAGTAAATTATTACAAAGTACTTAAAAAAGTAAAGAAATAAAATTATTAAAGATTTAATTAGATAAACTATCTAGATTAGTGATATTATTTGGAGTTTTCGTTATTTTTTACAAATGCTGCTGATGTGTTTAATAATAAAGTTTTTGTTAAATAAAAAACAAACGCATAAAGTTTTAAGTTACACAGTTTTTATAAATAATGAATGATTGAAATTTTTATTGTAATTAGTAATTGTCTCAAAAAATATTGTTTTTAAATATAAATAATAATTAAAAGATTATTATCACTTTATTATAACTTGTACTGAAATAAATTATAGAATTATGAGTGAAGAATTGAATTATATAGCCTCTAATAATTGGTCCAGACATAATTATAATTATAATTAATTTATTAGAAATGAAAAATAAATTAACTGAAAAATCTTTACAATAATAAAAATGGATATCAAAATATTAGAAATTAAACTGGTTTTTGGTAAAATTACTAGATAAATTACTAAATTTCATATATATATATATATATATATATATATATATATATATATATATATATATATATATATATATATATAAATATAAATATATATATATATATTTATATTTATATAATTTTAATACAAAATCTAAACCAGCGATTCTTAATCTTTGTGACTTATTGTGGTAATCAAGTTAGTTACCAAGTATTTGTTACCCTCCGATTTTATTACCTAATAATGGATACTCAAAAACAATCTTTTCTATTAATACAAAGAACGCAAAAATTAACTTTAGGTTATTTATTAAATAATGCAGTTGTCGCATATATTTTTGAAAATTAGAGAAACGATTTTTCAATGATTTCACTGAGGACTAATCCTTTTCTCTCAAAATTTATTTCCTACATGACAATTGACTCAGAATCACTGATCCAGGTAAACCTTCACTGATTAAAATTTCAAAAATTACTTTCCATATTTTGTATCGCCTACTAAAAGTTCTGGGGCCCTATACCATCTAGTAGCCACATAATCCGTAAATGAATTCGATTGACCCGATAGAGGTCTTGCAAATCCGAAATCACATAATTTAACAATTCCAGCTTTGCTGACAAGAATGTTTTCCGGTTTGATATCCCGATGGATAACCTAAAAAAATATAAAATTCTTTTATTCATTTGAAACACTAAAAATAGATGAAAAAGAAATTGTCACACAATCAGTTTTTATTTGCCATTAAAATTAATAATTAAGTATGACTATTGTTTTAATTATACAATTGTATATAAATTTAAATTTTTGTTTTCCAGGTTGCCTTTTTACTAGAAATTGTTACTTAATAGCAGCAAAAATAATTGTTTCTCATGAATTTGGTCTATTCAAGTTGTCGCAATTGAAAATAACAATAGGTAACTTTACATTTCAAGTATTTTCATATAAATAATGTTAAGATGGTGCTTGTATGATTTTAATCAATAAAAAATTGAAAAAGGTTGGTGCCGAAAATTCGTGTTCAATAAATAAAAATATTGATTTATTGACGAAAAGAAAATGAAAATAAAGATGGAAACTATTCGTTGAAAAATATTGAATCTATTAAAATTATAATTTTGTTTTTAAAAATACAGTCGAACTCGGTTATAACAAACTGCTTGGGACCAGAAAAATTGGTACGTTGTAACCGGGGTTCGATATAACCAGGAAACGAAAAAAGTAGAAAAAAACGTTTTTTAAAATTATTATTAAAACATCAAAAATGATAAGATATGCAAGGGTTTTTATTATTGGTTTTTTATTTTTTGTTCTGTCATTTTTTAATATAATTTAAAATAATAGTTTACTCCATAGAATTCAACTTGATGTCTCTAATGTGCTCTTGAATAACAGAGAGTGCTGTAAAAACAGATTCTGGTGTTTTGATTGTCTCTGAAAGTTAAGTCAAAATCTCCAAAGCTGCTTGAGCTTGTGAATACACTGCAATAGGTATTATTTCTTCGACACTTTCATCTTCATCTTCACTGTCCTCTTGTTGAAGAACAGCTAAAGGATGTCTTCCTTCGAGGGGATTCCAGATGTCATCAGATCCTCATCAATGGAAGCTAAGTCATCCAAGTCTTCAACATGCGAGAAGTTGTTTATTCTTTTTACCATTAACCATTACGACAAGGGAAGATCTTCCTACTCAGTATATTAATAGGTGGAAACTGACTCGTCATTCAAACCAGATTTATTAAAACAGCGTGAGATAGTTAAAGGTTTGACACTGTACCAAGCATCCTTTATCAGGCGAATTGCATCCAGAACAGTTATTTTGTCATCTTTGCCATTTTCTCTTCTTTCAATCAACAGCAAAACAAGAAATCTTCGGAAATAATCTTTCAGATTTTTGATGACCCCCATGTCCATTGGCTGCAACATTGATGTTGCATTTGGTGGTAGGAAAACCAACTTAATGTTGATTGGATTGGGAATTTTTGGATGAGCTGGCCAGTTGTCAATTACCAGTAAAATCTTCCTTTTTTGGTGATTAAATCTCTGTTCCACTTTGACAAATAATTTTTAAAGATTTCAGATGTCATACATGCCTTTTTGTTTGCTGTACATTAAACAGGAAGTTTTTTTGACATTTTTAAAGCAGCGTGGTTTCTTTTGTTTGTACCCATGTTCACAGAAGTTGATTTGAGAATATAATAAAATGGCACAATTGTTTAAAATTTTAATTTAATCCTAAGATTAAATTGTTGAGATTGAATAAAAAATATATTTTTTGTGTTTAACAATAAAATTGATATATTAATTGATATTTTAATTTGAACTTATAAATCGAAAATTAAAAAAAATATTAATTTAGAATATTTTTTTAAATAAAAAAATGTGTTCGTTGTAACCGGTTTTGGTTCGTTGTATGCGGGAAAATCCTATGTTAAAATAGCTTGAACCAAACCAAGATTTTTTTTGTTCGCTATAAGCAGGAGTTCGTAGTAACCGAGTTCGTAATAACCGAGTTCGACTGTATTATTTTATTTTTGGATTTGATTGTTTTTTGAATTGATACTTTGAAAATAAAGTTTTGTTTTTGTTTTATTTTTAATGCTATTATGATTAATTTGAATAAAATACCAGGTACAAATTCAGAAATAATGGAATCAGAATGACAAAAGCCGATTTAATTAATTTTGATGAAAATATTTTTTCGCGCAATGTAATGCAAAGAAAATGTACTGCATGTATCTTATCATTCAAAAAATACAAAATCATTCAAATAAGTAATCATATTTCTTGGATACTGGTATTGAACAAGAATAAATTGAACATTTTGTTATAATACTTGTCCAGTTTATTACAATAAGAGAAGAATTAACACAGTCAAAACAACGATCATTGAAATGATTTTGTAGCTCGAGCCAGATTATAGAAATAGCAAATGATATGGGGGTAGTCAGTATTTAACCAATATCTTAGTTGTGAATAACAGATAGTGCAGCAATAGTCTGAGGCTCAAGTAGCCATATCTACTTTAAACCCGTACACACATTTTTACTATATGTTGGGTTCGTGTTTGTCAGTTTATTTTTTCTACCACTTTCTCAGTTTCTATATTAAATACGTTTGTTCATTGCAACCCTAAAAATCAACACACAGGTAAGTTTGTACAATATACACGTATTGATTTTATTTTTATATTAAAGATGCGTTTGTTCACTGTAAAAGGGTTATTAAAATATGCAACATTCAACTTTCAAAAATGTTCAATAATTATATGTTGTTTTTTTGTAGTGTACACACCACATATATAACAAAATTTGTTTCTCTCATTCTTACAGTTGTGTCAAGAAAAAGTTGCCATTTTATGATAATCTAAAACAGAGTACACAAATTACAATACAAACTTAAATGCAATTTAATTTAAATTTCATTTAATTCCTGGTTAGTTCAGTGATGGAATTGTCAAAACAATAACTGGTGTGAAGGGGATCCCAAAAACCCAAAAGTGCAATTTATATAAAAACCACCCGTTGAAGAGAGAGAAAAGAAGTGTATTTTCGAACAGTTCGTAAAGTTTTACGACAGATATATGCATGACATTGCGTGTAAAATAGTTTCATCAAATTTTGTTGGACAATGTCATTTAGTTACTATTGCAAGAATTAATATTAAATTATTTATGGAATCACTACAGGCTGAAATTGATATTTCAACAATTGGTCAATTTAGTGTTTTCTGTTAATCTTTTTGTTGGCAGAAAACTTTTATTAAAAAAAACAAATGAAACTAATTAATTTTCAATCATGTATTTCTGTTTTACATTTTGCTTGGAATTTTTTTTAATTTTACCAGGTTCGTAGCAAAAGAAAACTTACAATGATCAGTTCTTTCAAATCTGTGACTGAATGAGATAAACAATTGTACAATACAACAATGGCATTCCGTTCTTTTTCTTTAAATGCTTATCAAATGTTTTTCAGAAGTTTGGAAAAATTTTCTGTTCTCTCTTTATTCATATCAATTATGATACTCAATTTACGTTTGTTAGTCTATTTCTTGTGGTACTTCGAAATTTCAGCAAGGAAAAAAACTGAAATGTTTGTATAAAATTGTTAAAAGAAGGCAGTGTAGTTTAGCTTCAAAATATACTGCAAAGAATTTTCATATGTATGCTTGTAAAGATTTGAGGAAGCAGTAGCTATATCACATTTAGTTAGTTTTACAATTTCAGAGTGGCTTAAACCCTATAGATCAACAATTATGCTATTTCCACAAGACCTCTATCTCTTAGAAATTCAATGCAAGTTTTTGTAAGATAAGCGAATGTAAAATTTTAATAACCTCCGAATATTTATTGATCATACATGATATGTATTATTTTGCTTTCTTGCCACATTGAAACTAAAACATGTTTTTAAATCTAACGAAAATATTGATGATTTCAAATGAAGCCGAAACCTTTTTGATAATAAAATCCAGGGCCGTAACAAGGCATTATTGCGCCCTGTGCGGTTCATATATCTTGCGCCCCCAATTCAAAACAGCATACTATAATAATTATAATGTTCATGTTAAGATTGTTAACTATGTATTCACCTCCAACTATTATAATAGGTGGTAATGCTCTTAAAATTCTGTTGCTAAATGAAAAAATGACAGGCACCCATTTCGTGGACTAACATTTTACAAAATACACACCTACGAGGGCATGTTAATGGACCAGTCCAACCAGTAATGTTAAAGATAGGCTAGCTAGGGTGACCTTTTTTTCGTGCATGCAATTTGATAATTTTTTTTTATTTTTTGTTAACATTAGAAAAAATGTTACATCCCAGTTTTGCGCCCGGTGCGACTGTACCACTCGTACCACCCTTGTTACGGCCCTGATAAAATCAAACAATTTATCGTAAATATTAACAAGAAGCCAGTAAAATAAACATTTGTAAAAAAGTAAGGTTCATTATAATAAATTAATTAATTAAGACACCTGAAGATTTACTGAACCAGTAAACTTAGTTTGATTCATTAAAATCAGTAATGCGATAAAATTCAGTTTTCAAAACCAGCCAAGCTAACTAACCGTAGGAAGTTAAGATCCAACAGATATAAGTTAAAGATATTTAGAAGCTTATAAATCAAATTTGAAAAATATACACCTGAAAAAGCCAGAGCGTAAAATCTGTGTTAGCAACGACACATTAATCTAAAAGTAGTAATTAACAGTCTATGTGCCGTGAAAAGTTTACAAAATATTTAAAATTGCTAGAGTTTCTAAGAAAAATTCTAAGATTTGGTTAGCGTGCCACAAGCTCAAAAGATATTCTATATAATATTTTATATAAATTCCGTAATTTATATTATTTTTATCAATTTCATTCATTTCCGATAGTAGGGTGAGTGTGGACAAGAACAAAATATTACTAAGAATTATATAACATAGTTTTTATTCCATAAAAATTGTTAGGTTTATCCAGGTGTGCCACAAGCCAACAAAGGTTGAGAATCTGAAGTCTCAAAGAATGAATATCAGTGTGAAATGTTTTCCTCAATTTTCATTTCTATGCGTACTTTATATGCAGAAAATACAGCATTTTTGATAAATTTGTTAAAGTCAAAATTGAATATGAGTAAATCCGAATTTTCGATAAAATACAAGATCGACGAGAAACACTCTTGTTTTAAGGTTAGTAGATTAACTAAGGGGAATGTGAGCCTGCATTGTAGTTGGTCCCGAGTTTTATTTAACAAAAATAAAAAAGATACTAATCACGATTTCCCATATAATATAACCCACATACGAACCTAACAATATAAATATGGTGCATTATAAATATAATATTTTTTCGATTATATATTATTAATCGGCCGATCACAATTTATCATTTCATACAAAAGTTATAGCCAGCAGACCCTTTGAAGATTGTGGTCCTTCATTAACTAATCTAAGTAACTAATTAATAAAATAATGACGAAAAATTTACAAAACTTGAAGTTTCTAAACTGTCCTGAAAGTTATCCAGTTTTTATCAATCAAAAGTCAATTAATATAATAACAAATTCTCAACAGTTAGAGTTTACATTTATAAAATATTCTGACAAAATGATTTTATCCACCAAATAAATAATTGTCAAATCCATATTTTACACCGTCTATATTTTACACCAAAAAATTAAATATTAAAATAATATATTAATCTAACTTACTCATATTTTAAAAGTGGATGAAATGAGAAGAATACACCCGTTCCTTCAAGGAGATGTGATCTAGAAATCCCATTTAAAAAAGTATTTAGATTAATCATTAAAATTAATTATTTATTTTTTTCATGTAAAATGTGGACAGTGTAAAATATGGGTTCAATAATAATTAATTTGAATAATTATAATATTATTCTACTTTTATTACATTACAACTTATAATTTCGTTACCAAAATTTATTGAAAATTACCAGCAAGTGAAAACAACGAGGCATAAAGCGATAGCTTCTATTTTACTGCAAAATCTAACGAAGCTCAATTTAAAAGAAATTTACTTGAATTAGACCCACTTTTGGAGGTCAAGTGGGGTTTCGATCTCTAACTGCATATAAAAGATGACCACTTTTAAACATTTCAATATTAATGACATAACTTTAAACAATATTATCAACTGATATATGCAATTCATATAACATTAGTTGTAAAATAAACAACAATTAAACAGTTGTTTATATAATGTATATAAAAATACAATTTTTGAATAATTTGATTTAATTTAATTTATTAGTTTTGGAAATTATTATTATTAGACTACAAACTTAACACTAGCAGTTAAATCTTTCTCATTATGAACTTCTTTTAGATATAATTTAATGTGGTGTTTATAATATTATAATAAAAATAAAACAGAAAAAACTATCTATAATAACCTAGGACATCAGATAAAATATACCTTGAATAATATATAATATTCCATAAGGTGGTGTTAAAAAGATAAAAATTTACTTAATATTTTATAATTTCACAGTAAAATGTATCGTAGTATTTGATCAAATTATTATTCTATTACTGACAAAATTGTAAGTGAAATATTAAGTTAAATAGCATTATATATTGTTATTTTCTTTAAGTTTTATAAAATAAATGTTCAAAAAATGTTTTCTTGTAAAAAATTGAATAACATTATTTTGTAACAGTTTAATGAAGACAGCAGAAATAAGAAATTAAACTTAGGTCGCAGCTTGTACATTTAACATAAGTCATGGTTATTTTCAAGAAAAATTCATTTGGTATTCAAGTCTTCTCTTAAGCTGTACCAATAATAACATACAGATAATGCTGGCCATTTGCGCGGAATCATCTGGAACAGTCCCGGAATCCTGGTTTGGCTACAATAAGTCCCGGTTTAGAAATTTTTTTCTTTTTTAAGCTTTGCATATATTCGTAACGGAAAAATTTAAAAGATCATTCGCACCTATGTCATTTTTACATTGAGAAATTTCTGAAAATTAGTTTAAAATCAATATCTATTCTTAGAAAATACACTGAAACAAATGGCTTTGTGTATTTTCTATGAACAGATATTGAAAATTGGTTTGTTTAGATGTAAACATCGAAAAACCTCATGGAATGATAAATACTCTTTAGAGTTTGGATTTATAGGAAAAATCAGTTGATGGATCTGAAGTATTTTCATGGATTATTTTGAGAAATTAGTCAGCTTGGAATCATGTCGAAAAATCTTTTAAATATGCTGAAGATAGACATGGAAAGGAAATTCAATCCAAGATCGACCGAGACTTATTGTTTGATGAAGTTCAATTGATCAAAAGCTTTGTCGAATCCAACTTCAACGCCTGGACTACCAGCAAGCTTGCTCTTGATGAAGTATAGTGCCAAATCTTTACACATTTTCGGCAAACTGTTACTCAACTTGTCAATTTGGAAAGGCTTGTGGAGTTCGCGTTTTCTTAAGCAGGTATTTCAACCGAGGTTGACCAACTTTTTTCATTAGCAAAACAAATATGGAGCGATCAGAAAAGCAGATTGGAAATAGCGACTTTTGATTCCTTACATACTATCCAATTCAATTCAGAATTTAATTGCAGTAAATTCTACAACATGATTAAAAAGGATACAGTTTTCCCCGATAAAGTGCACTCAAGTGGAAAATATGATTGGAAAAATTTGTAATATGAAAGTTTCAATAATAAAACTAATAAAGATGTAATTTTGACATATTTTCCCTATTTTACTGACAATTTCAACCATGTCCCGGTTTTTAACAAAAATGTCCCGGCATTTTCAAAAAACTTTCTGGTCAGCCTACACATAGAGGATTTTGTGGAGGCCGTTTTCTTCAATATTTGCTACTATTCAGTACGGCAATTTTTACATGCGCAAAAAAAAATACTGCATCAATTATGCATTTTTTTTATAAATTCGCCGTCATTAAATGGTCTGCCCGAAGCAGCAATAAGGTGGAGAAAGTTTAAATCCAGCTGTAACACAAGCTAAGTTTTCATCATTTTTTGTGATGAACAATTTTTGTTGCATCGACAGTGAATTTGTAAAATAGTTCAGTTTTTCAATACGCTCATCTTTAGTACGTACATCTAGACTTTTATGATTAGTTTTATAGTGACGCCTAATATTATATTCTTTCATAACTGAAATTGTAGTAGTGCATACCAAACAAGTAATGGCATTTTTTTGCTTTTCCGGAATACAAAAGTATTTTGTTTTCCATATTTCCTGGAAATTTCTGGTTTCATCATCAATTTTTCTTTTCTTATTAAATGCCATTAGGAAATTTGAGTTTCTATTTGACTATTAAATAATGTTTTTTTATCACTAATTAGAAAATAAAAAATTACCTTACCTAAGCATAAATTTAAAAACTAACAGAACTTTTTAAAAAGTTAAGAAGAAAGTAATTTAAATGCTGCGGCCTTTTCCACAGATTATTAAGACAACTATAAAACTTAAAACCTTTGAGAATTTTCTCCTAACTACGGCGCAAAATATATATAAGTACATGGAATACAATAACTGTATAGATTCAAAAATTCTGAATTTTACCAGCATGCTTTGCCACAAGTTTTCGAAATAAATTTTAGAACATATTTTTTCTTATTTTTATTTTGATATTAAAAAATAAAAATGGTAAATTTTATTTTTCGTTGATTAAGTTTTGAAAAAAAATTAAATTTTTGTATAAAATTACATGATTTATTAAACGCTTCGAGGACCAAAGAATTGAAACTGGCGGGCCAGATTTGTCCCTCGGGCTGTAGTTTGGGCATCACTGCTTTAATAACTTCTAAACCAGTTTTTGATCTTAATAACTCTTACCCAGTTTTGAAACCATTTATATAATTTATAAACCTTTGTTTACCTTTAAAAAACCGTTTTCCAATCTTAGTATTTGTTTAATCCTTTCAAGTAGTTATCTACTTGGAATTTGTTTATTTTTCAAAACTTTAGGTAATTTTATTTTTTTTGGTTTTATATGTAAAACCTTTATTTCAATCGTAATGTATTAATTTGATTAAATTTTTAATAACCAAACATTTTTTGTTCTCCATTTTTGATTGCTATTTTATTTAGGTATTTTTATGTTTTATTGATAATGCAGGTCCCCAGATCTTTTATTTTATTTTTAAGTTTTTATATGACTTATAGACATTTCATACCTTCTGGTGGAAGGGACACAGGGATGTTCCTTGCTCAGGTTGTGTGAAGTGTCATCAGGTCATCAGAAGAAGGCTGTAACGGAGTCCCCCTTAGAGAGGAAAGCGTTACAGCTGACTGTAAAGCGTAAAATATTTTTAAAATCCAGCGCGCTGAGACAGTAAGTGCAAAAAACTTGCTAGTTATGTGCAGAGTATCTCCCGATAACTGAAATTACCCCAAGATGGATGCAAAGATTTTAGCCACAGAAGATCTAAGGAATATTAATCCAAAAGTTTATTTTTATTCGAACCTGAATCGTTTTAATGACCATTCAAATTAAATTTAACATGATGAGCCCTCCACTAATACTAGGTTCTAATAGGAAATGATGCGACTCTACTTAAGAATCAATTCAAAAGAACTTAAATAATTAAGTACCTATTTCAGATGAAAAGAGTAAAACTTCCCCGGTAATTTAACTGTTATAGACAAGTGGTTTGATAACGATTTAGTAGGGAATCAGTATGATTTATAGCCACATAAAACGATTAATGATGGTGGAACCTCTAGTACAAATGTAGAAATTCTTTCCGTAACCCGTAGTTAAAATTTCTACCCGATAAAGTAAGATGCACCAAGAGAAAATATAACAGAAAGAATGACGCGGAAAACTCCGAAAAACGATTTAATGCAGTACAAATCACTATCTAACTTTTTATTGAAATATTTGTTCAAGTGGTAATCGGAAACGGATCGATGTCACTTGAACTCGCTATCCAGAAGATGGCCAATCTAACTATCATTTTTATTATGCATCGAATTATTATTATTATTATTATTATTATTATTATTATTATTATTATTATTATTATTATTATTATTATTATTATTATTTTTATTATTATAGTCGAAAACTTTTTCATTAAATACATTATTTGCAGCAAAAGGCTTAAATTATCATTTTATTATTTTATTATTACTATAGTTAAGCAATTAAGATGGAAGATTTTCGGGTTTAGTAAATTTAGTAATAACCTTACTATTATGAGGATTATTACCAGTATCCCTATCCATTGTCATTATTATTATCAGTATTAATTATGTCCTAATAGTTGGAGTCAGAATTCACATTGATATTACTATTATAATTTATTAGCATCAATAACGTTTCGGGATAAGATTATTATTATGATCAGGGCGACTAGTGGGATTAGGATTCTCACGAATTTTGTTGAGATTTAATTCTAACATTATTATCGTTTGCATTGTTACTATGAGGAAGTTAAAAGATTCTTAAAGATTAATTAGAAATTTGGTAAAAATTTTAAAAATATTTTTATTGAAAAATATTTTAAGAAAATCTGAAATTTGTTTAAATAACAAAAATAAGAACAGACAAGTTATTGAGATATCTTTTATTAAATAGAATTTTATGGAATTATTTAGTGATTTAA
>CAUHTR010007700.1:0-72483 GCA_959609185.1 Schmidtea polychroa
TGTTTATTTAGCGATATTCTGGTATATGGCAAGGACCAGTCTGAGCATGATGAGCGGATTGCGAGAAGTTTTCAAAAGAATAAAAAAAAAACAGGAACTAAGCATAAATCCGGAAAGTGCGAAATTTACAAGACCAATTAAAATCCTTGGCCACCCCATCAGTGAAGATGGTCATACAGACAAATTCAGAAAGATCAAGTCAATTACAGCAGCGACGGAAACCACAGTGTGCTAACAACTTCGATCTTTTTAGTTTGACAAATTACTATAGAGATTTGTCAAGATTATGCCAAAAATAGCAGCACCCTACATGCAGCAGCCGTCAAGTTTGATAAAACAATCGAATGGTCAGAAAAATTGTGAGAAACAGTTTAAAACCAACTTAAAGAAGCCTTAACACAAGCACATTCTTGATTTTCCTCGTGTATAGACCGTAAATTTATTTTGGATATGATGCCAGTTTGAAGCTATATTGGAGCAGTCTGAGTCAAATAAAAGAAGACGGTTCAGTAAGTAGTTAATTGATTACGGTTCAAGAAATCTGACCGGCCAGAAAAAGGGATACTGCGTAACAAGGAAAGAGTTGTGGCATTGCATGAATATGTTTTATATTTAGACAGTATTTATACGGGAAAGAAGTCGTGGCCCGAACAGACCACCAAAAGCGTTAGTATTATGAACACGAATAAAAAGACAAATTAAGTCCACAATTCAGACATGGATGGTGTCTTATTAACTATCGGAAGACGATTTTCAATTGAAATACCCGAAAGGCGAAGAAAACATGCAAACGCAGATGGATTATCAAGGATCGAGGGTAGTTTATGTGCACAGTGTCGACAGCACATGTACAACATAAACAAGAAAGGTCAAGAGTAAGATATAGAATTTGAAAAAAAAACACAGACAATGTTAAGAAATTTATGGAAAAGAACAGAATAAAGATAAATGGTTCCAGGAAGCGAGGAAATTTTAAGAATCAGATAGTTTTCGGAAGAATGTTCTAAAATAGTTTTTTTCAGATATAAGATCGATTAAAGATATCGGATGTATGCTTGTATTGGAATCAGACAAAAATAGATCTAGTGATAATCCAAAACGCTATCAATCTTAAACTAGTGATAAAATACATGAAGATTTATGCACGTTGGAATTAAGAAACTGTTTCATTATTTGGAAGGGATTTTTTTCTAGGCCGAAAAGCAAGAAAACTGTCAAAGAGATAGTAAAACGATGTGTCACATGTGCAAGAAGGAAAATTATACCAAGGGAGGACAAAGGAAATTTTAATTCCACACGAAAGTTTTCTGAATTTCCCCTAGAAACAGATTGTGATGGCATAGTAACTAGACCTGTCAGGGACGAGAACTTCAACCGACAAAAAGTATGGTATCGATATTATCCCTGATTAGGTTTAGCAAATTAGTAAGTCTAACGGCTACAGCAAAACCAAGATGAAAAAATATTTGAAGGACGCTATATGAACAATTGGATTTACAAATTGGTAAACATTAAAGTATATTGACAGACAGATGCGAAAATTTTTGAAGCCAAATATTTTAAGGAAAAATTAAGAACAATTGGAATAAAGCAAGAGATTCGCCTCGCATATCAACATCAGGCGAATGGCTTAGGGAAAGAGCTATTAGAAACAATGAGAGATTACTTGTGACTACGATGAAAGGGGGCTGGGCTGACAAAACAGTGGCACGAACTGCTGCCTCGAAGTGAATTAGTATAAATGCAACTTATTCAAAGTTCTACAAAAAATATTCACCATTTGAGATTAGTATAGGACGGAAATAACGTTACACGCTAATGCTAGACTCAAACATCAAGTACACGATATTTCGGAAGAAGCACAAAAGAATAACAAGCAAAGCCTGCGCGGAAGATGAAAACATCGAAAAAGACAAAAAGAATTAAACGAAAATTTGAAAGTGGGGGAGGAGGTACTTAGTAAGACGAGAGCACATAGAAGAAAAACAAAATGATATTCAATATGATGGTTCCAATCATAAAATTCTTAGATTTGTTTCAGATCATCAAGTTGAAATTGCAATATCCGATACGACGCGGGCACCGACGAATCGAATGGTTAAAGAGATGGCATCAATCTTATGAAGGGAGAGTAATGATAATACATAGAGGCCAAGGACCAAATGTGAAGAAGTTCAGAGTATATGCGTAATATTCAATACAATGTGTTAGTTATTAGCAATATACATTACTATTTAAGAGTGATCACTCTGTGTTAATATTAATAAAATCTTTAGATGGAAACCAATTGTTGTAATTAAATCAATAATTTTTCGGAAATTTCTAATTCTGTTTACTACAGTAGAAGAGATAAAACTAACATTCTGAATTCGTCTCTTTTTCTGGAAAATATCTCTTATAAAACAGATAATGCTTCTTTAAATATTACTCCATCAGTGAAGGTTTTCATTTTCTTGCAATTAAACCTAGTAAATAACTTTAACGATATTTAATGGCTGTAGCATTGTCTTTTTCATTATTCGAGCTTATATAATATTATTTCACCTCTAATCGTGAAAATCCTTGTGTTGCTTCTTCATTAGTATCTTTTGACATAAGTTTTCTTTATATTGTTCATTATTTTTTCTACAAATTAAACACATTAAATGTCCATTGACTATGATATGAAAGGATGAAATTTCCCATTCGGCTTTATATTTTCGAATTTCGTTCGCTTAATTCTCTTGACAATTCATTTTGTTCAATTTTTCATTCAAATTTGTACAAATAAAAACAAATGTCAGTTTATAATACATTACCTTTTTTTGAAATTCCAATCACGATGAATTTTTTAACAATAAATACAGTTTATTTCAAAAAATGACAATTTTGACACTGATGTATGCGCTAGGATGGAAAATCTTAGTACATTTTGTTTGTCTTTTTCGAATGTTGCCTGTGGCGGTATTTTCGTATTCTTGGTTGTTTACAAAAATTTTTTGGAGTATAAAAAATTATAATAATTTTTTTAGTTGGGTGAATATATTTCAAAATTAATTTTTATTATATTTTTAATTTTTCATCAAAATTGAAAACTAAATTGACAATTCCAAAAAAATAATTTTTTCACAAAAATTTCCATAGATGTCACTAAGAATTATTGTTAAAGATTTTATAAACTCAATCGATGTCGTCAATATAAGACAAAAATAGTTGTATTGTAATAGGGATTTGGAAATAATAATTTCATGAGGCTAATGAGTTCGTAGTTAGTTATGGGTATGTAAAAAATTATATATACACAGCAACTTACAACAAATGAATATCTCAAATTTAAATGTGTAAAATGTACACTCAAAAACTAAACAAATTATGAAAATATTAAACAATATTCTAAATCTTAAAACTAAATAATAAATTTAGAAAATATTCTAAAGCTTATTGAGCCGCTGATTAAGCATGTCTGATTTAAACAAAACAAATATTAATGAGTTTTCACTTGAAAAATTTACCCACTCTCATATCAGTAAAATTATTCATATTTACAATTAAAGCAATTAATGTAATGATGTAATTAATTATGGTAATTATAAAATTGTTATTTTTTTTATTTAATTTAATCCGAATATCATAAAATTTATTATTAAGTCAATTAAAATTTCTGGTACATAAATGATTAGTCGTAATATGGGTTTTATATACAATATTTTTAATAGTTTTAGTTAAATCAGTATAAAAAATAATTGTCTGTAATTAAGTGTATTGAATGTTATTATTTTATAAATTGACTTACGATTCCATATCTCAGTTCTAAAATTCATAGAATAGTGTGCATCAGCCGCTGCCAGAATAGATATTATTAGCCTAAATCAATGACTCACTGCTACATCTATCCTTGGTTGCCATTGTCGACTGTTGATTTTATTTATCGATCATTCCGCTACCGATTCTGTTATAATTATTTTCAATTTTTTTTATTTTTTATATTCATTTTAAATTTTTTTTTAGATATTAGTGAAGATATTAATGATCTTCAAATATGGTTGAAAGAAACAAAAGAAAGCAAGTTTTTACATGATTTTAATTAATGAACGAAAGTTTTTTGAATTTTTGATTTTGAAACAGAATCGACTTGTTCGACTGGACTGTTTCTATATAATATGATTTAATTAGATTAACTAATCCTTCTACAGAACTAATTTTTATTTCACACTTTATATTTTGAATTTAATGAGCAATTACTTTGTTTCTCTCCATGTTAATCGACATTTTTCAAATTCATCTGGCGAAGAATTATCGATTTATTGTCATTATAAAAACATTAGTAACATTTTCCTGAAAATAATTTTTAACCCTTAACGGCACTAGAGTTACCTCTGACGTGATAACAATATATATAATATACAAAATTTGCGTCCGATAAGGGTTAAATTTAGAGTTGTATAATATATGATTAAATAAAGAAAAGCAATCATAAAGAAATTTTTTATATAATTGATATATAACATATTGACCTGATTTACACTTATGTACTTCTGATTTCACAAAACGCGATTTCCATTTAACACTATATCACAAAATCACGTTATAGAAGGGTTTATTGTTAAAGGAAATCCGTGTAACGATATCTAAAACTCATTTAGTGTTAGTTCCCATGCGTTTTTAAAGATGCTTCTAAATAAAAACAATAATATAGGATATTTGGAAGATTATTCACATTTTATCACTAACGATTTTTTACACGTTTTGAAAGAAAAATTTACTTTTAATTTTAATTAATTTTAATAAATTTTTGGATAATATCAAATCTTGCTTAAAATTAAAGAAATTTATAATTACACACTAAATCAGTGATTCTCTATCTGTGTGTCTCGGAAAAATTATATACATTATAAAAATATTAAATTAATTAATAATAATTCAAAATTCTATTAAAAGGTTTTGTTGTTTAAAATCAAATTTGTTCAATTGATATAATTCTTTATTTTTTTCCAATGACTACACTAATTAATTAATTAAACAGTTAATTACTTAATCAAAAATTAGAATTATTAGAATTAGACCTGGGTATTATTAGACAAAACGAATATTAAAATTAGAATATTGTCAGACAATAATGATAATTTGATAATAATAATTGGTAAACCAAAAAAGGTTGGCAATCACTATACAAAAAAATAATACAAGCCTACAGAAAATTCATGTATACTTTCAAGGAATCATTTTTTAACATGCGCACATTTTGATCAATTTGTCGATTATTTAAGAAAATAAGAAAGAATTTTTAATAGAGAATTCAAAATTGGGAAAAGGAAATATCTTATACATACATAGATTTCAAGAACATTTTTTATCGATTAATTACATTACTAATTAAAACAAAAATTATGCATGTTTTAAAACAAATTATTGACAGATTTGAATTCTGATAAAGCTGAAAGTGAATCAATTTACTCAAAAGAATTTTCAATAATCGAATCTCACACAGATTTCGACGGAATAAATGATAGAGATGATAATAATGTTGAGGTCTCGATAATTTAGATTTTCAACCTTGCTGGTTCCTATATATGTCTATTAGATATAAACCAACAAGAAGATGTTTGTTTCAAAATTTTATTTATAAAGAAATATTTACCAATAAAATCGCAAACACTTTTGCTTTGAATCACACTCAATCGTCTCTGCAAATTTCAATATGAAAGATGCGTGCTATGGATTTTGTGAATGTTGTGCCTTTTCGTACTGTGTTGCGTGCACTTTTTCGACCTTTTTGTTCTGTCTATCGTAACCTTTTTAGATTACTGTGAATACGAGTTTAATTTTTGGGCAACTCATAATGAGTTTACACCGCATTTATATAAATTCTCGGAAATCTGTTATTATAATAATTAAATTAATTTTATTTTAAGGGTCATTAATTTCTTTAAGATTATTATATTTTAAGGGCTATTAATTATTATTAGATTTTTACTTTTGTTATTATTATGAATTATTATAGTCGTCTACATCATAATTATGAAAGGTCATTTTCTGCGATTTTTCAACTACTTATTATATTTTATTATTATTGTGAACTATTGCTTCTGAATTATTGAAGATTTTCCAGCTGTTTTCCTTTCTTTTTCTTATATTATTTTTATTAATTAATAATTACAACAAATTAATTATATTTTTTCCCGATTAAGGTTATATGTATATATCAAATAAAGATAAAATATTCCACATCAATAAAACAAAATGAATATTATAAATTGTTAACCACGAATTATTCAGGCAGAATGAATTGTTATACATTGAGATTTCGAATTATGCGACTCCACATAGATATTCAACCGGTACTTGTTCGGGCCTGTCCGATAGTATTTTCTTAGTTCGAATTCTTTAATAAGCCGATCTCTGTCATCTAATAATAATTGATTTTTTTTATAGTATTTATGACATTTGAAATTATTTTTCCTAATTGTAAATTTTTCAAATAATAATTTACAACGGAAACGGTATTCTAGTATTTATTATCTATATTTAATCGACATGTTTCTTGGTAAATGATAAATTTTACTGACCAAAATTGATTAAAAATTTGCAAAATTTGTTTAATTCGATGCATTCAATTATTCAGTTATTTGTTTATTTACATTAAATAATCATTTTAGAATTGAGCGTGCAAATCAATGAACAAGTGAAATACAATAGTGAATCAATTGAGGTTATTTGTCAATTTATCTAAATGATATTTATCATCCGTTCATCTCCAGTTGTATTATTAATAATAATATTATTAATTAATTCTAAGTTTTACTTTATTGATTTCCTGTGATCTATTTTTATTTACAAGGAAATTAATCATTGATTTGTGAAATTAAAATTTGTTATTTGTTTAAAATTTGTCGATGCATCTTAAAAATATGATTCAAAATTTTTAATTTTATATATCAGTAAATAGTTAAAAATTTAAATTTCAAAGATATTATTAGGCTTATTAGTTTTCGCTTGGAAGTTTTTCTAAATGTTAAAAAATTAATTAACTAATAACATTTATTAAAGGCTATGTCGAAATGTTGTGTATAGTTTGAATTAATTGATCTATAAAAATGAAAGGAAAAGAAATTAAAATTATTTAATAGATGGTGAAGCATTGAAAAGATTTTAATATTAAAGCTACAAATGATTGGATGAAATTTATTTAAGTATTATTTGTACAATAAAAATCAGTGCATAAGAACCACACGATAATAGATACTACCGCGTTGCATTTGACAAAAACTTTTTTGAGTTTGTTGAGAGGATTCGACATACAATGAAAATGATTATTGTCATAATTTTTAACAAATTATGGAAATTTCACATGTTAAATTGGTTGTGGATTTTATTGGCATAATTATCTAGAAAAAATGTAAGTTATTTTTTATTTTTAAATTTATGATCCCAATCACTCATAATTTACTGTTTTATTAAAGATTTTGTAAAAAAATTTAATATGGAGTAAATGATTTTTTAACAATAATTTAACAACAATTATTAATAATAAACAATTAAATTTCATGAATTTCTTTCTTCATTCTCCACAAATGAAAGTATATTTTGAGTATTAGCCTCGGAAATGTTTTCCAGTTTCATTTAGAAACAAATTATTTTCTTATAAATGCATGTAAACTTTTTAGTTGGTGTATATTTTATCGTTTGTTTGTATATATGTTTTATTTATTATGTATAGAAATTGCATACACAGTGTTTGTATGTTTCATTAATTTTTTCTACCCTTTCTTAATTCTATAATAAATTGGCAGGTGTAACTGTTAATGAATTTTCAGCACACAAGTGAGTTTATACATTTCTTATAATATAATTTATTGATTATATTTTTATATTATATGCAGTTTTTATCAAATGCAACACTGTTTAACGAAGTTTAAGTATAGCAAATTATACTGCGTGATAAATTTTTAATTTTGTTTCGTTTTTGAGTTATCAGTATAATTTCCTACTTTCTTGTATCTTAAAAATTGAAACTAGTTATAATTCTCCACAACTTTTCTACGATATAAACAATAAACTATAACGAGCATAACTTAGAGTTCATTGGTAACTTCAAAATTTCGGAATTTCCAAATGGTTTCCAAAACGGTTTTTACTACGTTTCATTTTCTGACAATGAAAACAAAATTCATTGCCAGAAGCAAAACTGATAAAATTGATGGTTAAATAACATCTTACAGACAATAATTTTCTTTGTAACGTTGCGGTTTATGAATTTTTCAATTAAATCATTTTGTCATGGCGAAAAACTTGTTGAAAGGTTTGTCTTGCGTTTTTTATAACGCATCAAATTATAAATGAAAATTCCTATCTTATAATGAATTGATTTCTCTACAATAATTATATAGATCATATTTTGATCAGAAAAAGAGTATGTACAAAAACCTTAAGTGATAATTCGTTCTATGTTAAAGATCTGATTAAAAATGTCTTTGTTTCCACTGGCTTACAACTCACAAAGTAAGCAAATTCGAGCATACATACTAGCTTACAACCTTAAATTTAATATTATCGGGTGTTTTGAGAAAAAAATGAATATATTAGCACAGATGAAGTTGCCAATATACTTCGAGACCCTGGAAATAAATATATAAGAACTCTTCTACTAAATCCAGCACAATATTCAAAGGTGTTGTAAATGTTTTATAAACAACAGTAGGTACATTTCTTATAATTTTTATGTCAATAGCCTATAGCATTCTTTCTGTGGTATTTAAATTTTGATTAACTTTCTTCAGTAAGTTAGAATTTTCATTTATTATTAAGAAAACATTTGGAAAACTATATATTTTTGGCTTTTAACATGACATAATAATCCTTGTCTTTACTTTGGTAAATGAATTTTTCTTCATTCTTAAAACAAAAGAAACTATAAAAGTTTCAAAAAGTTCAAAAAAATCATTTGTTACAGCAAATTTGATCGAAATTGTTTGACTTCAAGGTTTATATTAGATTAAAACTTATAATTGGAAGTTACTTTAAAAATTTTAAATAATTATTCTTTAAACAAACAATTATTAACTTGTTAAGCGTCATTTGTCTCATAATAGGTTTCCCTTAAATTCTATCCCAAACATTTTACTGGCCCCATATGAGCTGCCGCTAATTCACTCCCAAAATGGCATGCCCTTTTCTTAGTCCTATATAAAGCTTTGTATTTTTTCAATTACTTTTAAGTTGTCAAGGCCTCATATTACGTTTGGGCATTATTTAAGTGAAACCTTAAATGAGGCCGGTGGTGTTTAACAGGTTAAGCTATACATATATTTAAGTAATAAAATAACGTTTATTCAAATTTGTGAAAATTATTGGTTTTAAGAAAATTTACTTGATTTTAAAAGTGTGTGTTCTTTGAATTTCTCAGTATTTTCAATAAATATGAAAAAATGCTGAATATTATTTAATCATTTTGCAAGCAGGAGGTTACCATGGGGTTACTTGTCTTAAAGAAGAAATAAGGAGATTCTACATAATATATACCAATCAATTCTAATTATTAAATTACGCGATTAACTCTAAAATTGGTTACTAACAAAAATACTGTAGAACATTAACTCAGTATATAAATAAATGTTTTTGTTTTAATTTGATAGAGTTATTAATTTCATAAAAATTTGAAATATTTATCGGATTTTATATGAAAATCACCACAAATGTTTTTAATTAAATAGAAAATGTTGACTGATTTCAAAGTCCATGATGATATATGTAACTCAATTACCAAGACCATTGATAAAGTTATTCAAATGAATTCAATAATGGAATCTAAAGAAACGTTATCTAAATGCAAATTGGCATTAGATGAATTAATTACTCAAATCCATGGACAATGGTTGAAAGCGATGGAATTAAAATACAAATTGGAATTTATACCAAATATTGTAAGTTGTTTAACTTTGTTTAATTTTAAGTAATAACATTTGTATTGTCTGTATTAAAATAGTAAAGCTACAAATAATAAAACCTACAACACGTAATGGTAAATTTATTCAATCCCTGATCTGCTTCTAAACGTAAGCGACATCGTCGAACGCCGACGGCGGCATTTTTAAAATTTTTCGCCAGTTTTTTCACAAGAACCATAGAAAGATTTTTTTAAATACTTTTTCCAATTTCTGTTTAAATTTTGCGAGTTCTACACCATTATTATAGTTTTAAATTATGGATTTGATAGATAATAATGTTGTCCACTAGCCCAGGTCGCATATTCTTGAAGCTGAAATTCTTTTGTTTAAAAATCAACTTCAACTTAAAAATTATTGCATTTTTTGTGAGGTGGTAAAATTTTCATCTCGTTTACATATATAAATCTGCGAGAACTGAGCCTGTTCATGTCCATGCTACAGGAATATTTGTTTTATAATAAAACAATTTTTGGAGATGCGAATATATAAATTTAAAAACTCTTAATTATAAAATCAATCAAAAATTTTAATATATTATTTAAAATTTTAACAAAATTTGGATTTTTTAATTTTGCGTCAATAAACTTTTGTATTTTCAAAATCGATTGAAGTTTTTTTATTTTCTATTATTAGACTAGCGTATTACACCTGATGAACTAATAACAAATCATATATAAATTTGTGTGTAAGTTTCATTTCAATATTGGGTGCTCGTGAAGAATTTGAAGTTTCAAAACATATTCATGCGTCTTTTGAGTCAAGGTTTGTATGGCTATCGTATTTTCATTTCTATTAGTCTTTCGGGTATCTAGATAAATTTGGTTAACATCGTAAATGGAGATTATTATTTAAGATGACAACAAGTGATCAATATAATTTTTAAGTAGAATATTTATAAAAGTTATTGAGACGAGTATTTATCGAAAAAACGATTTGTTAGAGAATAATTGTTAAAGAATAATTGTTGGAAAAGATTTTCAGAAAAGAATTAGTTGAGAAATAAACGAATAGAAGTTATTGGAATATTCGAATAAAGTTGTCGAAGAAGGTCAAAGAAAACAGCCAACTCAAAGTCCCAGTCGATAAACCAATCAGTAGTTTGTGATCTTTCAATCCGGTGTTGTACACGAGTGCTATTCCTCACTGAGTGTTGCAATAAGCATTGTATAGTTTCCGAGCAGAGTGTTGAATTGATTTTCAGTGTAAAGTGAAAATTATTTGTGATTATCAATAAAGGTTTCTGTTGTCAAGTGTTATTTGTGGATCAGTGAAAGACACACTTGGAGTCAGAGTAAGAATTTTAACTTTACAAATATTATCACCAACCCAATAACGCAACATAACTATCAGTAAAAGAATTTGGTGTATTCTATTTTTAGACATATATCTGAAACCCAGAAAATCCAAACATTTATTGTAATAAAGGTTTTATATTTATTTTTAATATAATAAACACAATAATAACAAAAATAATACATTACAAAACCTAATTACAATTTTGTTCAAAATGATAATAATAATAAAAATAACAACATACCACAATAATTACCAATAATTATATGATTGTAAAGTGTGATGAATAATTAAATTATGATGAATTTCTCAAAATATGAAAAATTATTTTTCACGAAATGTTATTTTGACAAGTTCATCTCTCATTTAAAGATGTCAATTATCCGGACTTTCTGGTATCCGGATATCAAATAGCTTAAACATGAAATATCCGGATATCCGGATACTATTCGGATATTTGCCAATTCTGAAATTTAGAAAAAAAAATCAAAATATTTTAGTTTTTAAGTTCATTTTATTTAATTCAAGAAAAAGAAAGTATATAATAATATAGTTTTATTATTTTTAATCATTATTAATTTATTATTCATTATTGAAATAATATTTCAAGAATACCAAAGCGTTCAACAATGGAAACTGAAGTCTACTTCTTAATTTTGTTGAAAATGTACCAGCCACCGAGAAAACTCTCTCACTGCTAGTGGAGGTTGGTTGAATCGTATTAAGAGCATTCAAAAGTTTTTCTAAGTTGTGAGTTAGTTTTCCATTGCCTTCAAGAAGTTTAAATTCTTTTTGTAAAGAGTCAAAATTATTTTTTTGAAATTTTGTTGGATTTTCACTGCTCATGGAAGCTATAGATTTTTTCAATTCCATAACCAATGTAATCGGTTCGCAAATTTCATCCTCAGATCCGGACGAAGACACATGATTTTCATCTTCTGGAATTGCATACAATCGACTCATTGTATCTTTTGCATAGGCATAGATTGCTGGTTTCGAAGCATATGTAATATCATCAAAATTATCATCTCGGGAGATTGATGAATTTTGTAGAAATTTCATCAAAGATACTACTTCTTTATTTCTTCGTTTTAAAATTTCTGTTTTTAATGACGTCAACATTTCATTGCTCAAATCTGAATCAATATCGTTTAATTTTTTAAACATAAATTTAAAAACACCTTCGCTAGATAAAAGTGTTGCTTGTTCGTTACTCAACTCTTTTACACCTAATTCAAGTGGTTTTAAGATATTTAACATATTTTCTAGGATTACGAAATTTTGTTCATTGTAATATTCTTTTTCCGTTCCTAATAAGTCAATCAATGATTGTTTAATACATTTTTTTAACTTTAGGAGTCGCTCAATCATAGGGACCAATGAGTTCCACCTGGTTTTGCAATCCAACAGTAAATGTAATTCTTTTTTTTCTTGTTCCATAACATATTTTTGAAGAACATTTTTTCGAACAGCAGAAAATTTAAAAAATTTTATAAGCCTCCGTGATTCAGATATAACAACATTAATGTCAGGTCTCATAAGTATATTATTAACACCAGTATTATCAAATCCTAAATTCATATTTTCGTGTTCAATATCACTATTTTCATAATCATAATCAGAATCGTTTTCAGACTGCTCATCAAATTTGCTATTATTTTCATCATCAGATATCGTAACCGTTCCTGTTTTTTTATAAAAAACACCAATCACGGCCAAATGAATGGCGTGATTGTAGTACAATTGACTGATTGCAGAAATATTTCGTCCATACTTCTGCATAAGAGCAGCACCATCATGCGTGGAGGCAACAATATCTGAAAACTGAATACCGAATTCTAAAAGTTTATCTTTCACTATTTTTTTAGTTTTTTTCAGCGTCACAAGATCCATCGATTTTTGCCAATCCTAATTTATAACAGATACTCTTGCTATGTAGTGTAACATTCATATAACGCTTCATATTTATGTCCGTCCATTTACGACTGTAATACTGAATTTTTGTTCATTGTTTTTTTTTGTATTTAGATTGTTTTTAAGTTCTTCTCGTTTCTGTTCGTAAAACTGAATTATAAGTTTTTTAACTGTGTTTCGACTACGTGGCATTTCGAATCCTATTTTATGTATAAATTCTCTAATTGCTGATGAATTAGTTATTGCGTGGATTGAAAATCCATCTTTTGCAGCACATTTTGCTAATAACTCACCTAAGCTTTCTCTCTTAACAAACTTTAAAATTTGTTGTGAATTTACAATTTTTGAAGATTTGACACTTGTAGTTTCTTCTTGATTCAACGTTCTTTTGTTGATATAAATTTCATGTCTTTTCAAATGATTTATGAGTGGAGTTGTAGAAGATCCTTTACATTTGATATTATTACCACATTTTCTACATGTCGCCTCCTCAGAACTATGTTTTTCAAAGTGAATCCAAACCTCCGATTTTTTTGAAGACATTATTATAACGATAACCCTTCAAAATACAAACTAATATATAAATTTTTAAAATTTTAAATATATTCATACATACCTTTAATTTGATTTAAATTCGTTTTTCATCACAGAAATACCACCAAAACAATGTGCACTGCACAACTAACTCTGATTTGATTTAAATACGAGTAAAACAAAAATCTCTAAATGTAATGTTAGTGCACAGCCAACTCTGATTATACAGGGTTTTTCACCGTATTTTAACATTGTGTCATCGTATTTTGACATTGTGTCAACCAATTTTGACATTGTGTCACCGTATTTTGACATTGTGTCAATCAATTTTGACATTGTGTCACCGTATTTTGACAAATGAAAATTTTTTTAATACACCCTTAATGGTCAATCAACATATCAATAATAATGATCGGAAAAGGATTTTGGATTGTGAAAATACCAATATAATGTTTTTTTTTTGATTTAAATGTTGTAAATGACTTTTTTAACTATAAGAAATAAAATATTTTATATAAATAATTCATCTACAAATATTTATAATAGTTTTTTTACTTATCAAAATACGGTGACACAATGTCAAAATTGGTTGACACATTGTCAAAATACGATGAAAAACCCTGTAAAATTCAAATTTTTGAAACGATAAAAATTTACTTTTTCGAAAATAAAATATCCGGATAATTGATTCAAAATATCCGGATTTCGAATTATCCGTAATTCAGAAAATATCCGGATAGTTCAAACCGATTATTATCCGGATGTAGGATTATGATACCGCTTTTTTCCATCTTTTGATTGGACAAATGACATCATAGTGGTTTCCTCTGGTTCAATTTCACTGTAAATAGCGTCATCACCTTATTCATTGATAGACTCTGGTACCACTTCGTCAATTTCTTCCAATAGATTGACGTCATTTTCAAGATTCAGAGTCGCTGGCTTGAATAAATCTTATAGCTTCTTCAACGTTCATTTGAGAATATTCAAGACAAAATTTTCAAAATACAACTGCTTCTTTATAAACCATTGATTGACAAATGATTAAATAATTGATTAATTGATTCGGAGGTTTACTAATGTTCAGGCTTTAAATAGTGGCAACTGCGGCTATTATTATGTATATATGCAACTATCTGGAATACTTTAGCCTCATTGGTTAACTAAGTAGAAAAAAAAATTATTTAGGTTTCAATTAATTAATTTTTATATAAAATATTCTCAAAATAACTTGAAAATCTTTTGTGTCCACTTGCCACTTGGTTACTTCCAAGTATCTGAGAGTTAAATACAATAGATGTTCATCAAATACAATTGACTATTTTAATTTAATGAATTTTTGATACCCAAAGCCTTGAAGCTTTTATCCAATATAAACAATCTAGAAATAAACTATTTGCATAACAAGTGGAAATTATTTAATCATTTTAACCCAATTAAATATTTTATTTTCGATTCTCGCTTTTAGATTATTGAATAGGCCTGTCATATTTTTCAACCATATACCGACGTTGTATCAAATAAATTCACAATTTAAAAGTTTGCTTGTGTAAAAAGGTTCAAAATGATATTAAAGAAAATAATAAAATAAATTATAATTACTAGATAAAATCCAATTTTTTCCTTATCAATTAATCGAAAAAATTAATAATACATAAAATCAATAATATACAATTAAATATTATATTGAAAACTCATAATAATTTCATATCCCAGCTCCCAGTCATTAATGTTAACTGATTCTATGTCAAGCATTTATGAAAATTGTTTAATAGTTTAATAGTAATTTTTCAAAGTAATTTAACGAATAATTTCTAAATTTTTTAATTTAATTTGAATTTCTTCAAAATATTTTTTATGGTTTAAGAGGTTAAGGAATCATTATGCTTAAGGTTTTATTTATTAAGATTTATTTATTTGTATTTCGATTATTGAAACTTATTTTTTTGAATTCTTGACCTTAAAAAATCTTTTTCCTTATCCATTTTTATCTTTAACATAACTAATGTCCTGGATCTGGATTGCCAAGTGCCAAATTTTAGTGGGAATGTCCGATCTGTAATTTTTGAAATCTGATAACCTTAACTACTTCATAAACCACAATAGAATTAGCATATGTAATTTATTTTGATCAGTATTTAAAATGAAATAACTTAAGCAAATGTGACTTGAAGGAAATAAAATTTTAAGTTACTCTACTTTCTTTTATTCATCTTTTTTATGTTTATTTAAGAATGCATATTTTATTATTAAGATGCTTTCCAATTTGTAATTACATTTGTTGTTGGTGAAAATCGTCCCTATTTTTGACATAATTCATTAACATTTAGTTTTATTCAATTGTAATTTACCACATTGCCCCAAACTTTTATTATTGAAGCACAAGAAACGCATTATATCATGACCAATACAAGCAATACAAGTGTAAAATCATTTTTTGTTTGATATATTACTATAGATTCTATAGTATAGATTGACGAGTAAATGTAAGTGTACCATGTGTAAAAAAACACTCTTTTAATTAAAGATTCGTGTAGGACCGCTATAGTCATCCTTTGTGGCAACTTGTTAAATGATATTAAAATACGGATTTATTTTGTTTTGTAAAATAAATGCTTACTTTGATAAAACAAATATTGACTTAAAGATTATATTTTTGTTTATAATATTAATTTTGAAAAATTGACTGTATTACTCTGCATGTAAAATAAATTGACTCGAAATTATAAAGCCTCCAACTACTATTTATCGATTTATATATTATAAGACCAAAAGTTACATTACCAAATGTCCAAAATTACAGCAATAAAATTCAAAGGTTAATTAAATTCATTAATCATAAATCAACATTTCGTGATGATTTATAATACCAATGAAATTCATTTAATTGAATAATTTTCTTAATAATATTTGTATGACTACAGATCAGATCAATATATAAGGTACACGATATTTCGGCACACCGTTTATCAAGCGTATTTTAGGAAATATTTTTGGAAATACACACTTGATAAAGACTGCCGAAATATCGTATATATATATATATATATATATATATATATATATATATATATATATATATATATATATATATATATATATATATATATATATATATATATATATATATATATATATATATATATATATATATATATATATATATATATATATATATATATATATATATATATATATATATATATATATATATAGTTTTGATCTTAAGTCTTACAAATATTAATATGAAAATTGTTGAATTAGAAAAAAGATCAAGGTGAAATCAAAAGATAAATATTCATTTAATTATTTTAGTTACAAAAATTATTTTTTAGATTATAAATTAACTACGTCTGAAAAAAAGAAAAAACATTTTCTGTGTCCAGTTTGAGATTATTTAAGTTTGCAAAAATTGTTGTTTTTTCTCTATTGTTTCTTTAATGGAAACGTCTTAGTTCAACGTCTATAACGTCTTAGTTATAGATTGAAGTTATTTAATATTTTTTTGCAAATGTTAAAAGTATTTTTAATTGGAAATGGGTGGTAAATGGTAGATAAAATCCAATTAATTAAGTGATTTATTATGACTAGGCAATTTCAAATGAGATAAATTACTTATTTTTTCTAATTTTTATTTTTTTGTTGACTGTCAAAATTTGTAGTGCTGAATTTATTTTTATATTATTGATTTCATAAAATATGAAATATACTAAAATATTTTATTATACTATAAATTGTATGTAAGATTCAATAATTTTATAGCATAAAATTCTTACATTTTCTATAAAAATTTGTATTTTATTGAAAAATTTCATATTTTATATAAAATTAATTTATATTTTGCGTTTTTAATTTTCTCTTAAATCTATGTGTTTTATTCAAACTTTAATGCTTTAATTTATAACTTTCTTAAATATTAAATATTAATAATAGAAGCGAAACCGAAATGAACTTATGAAAAATAAATATCGTTGCTGTCGGATACCGGTTACATTGAAGTTCCTATTTGCGCAATATCACTTATTTCAAAATTAAAAACAATTGTAAACAATAAAGTGAACAGTTTATAAATTAATTTCATCTATCTTTTAACTTAAATTGATGACAAATAATTTTTAATATTTTAACAAATTAAACTTTTGTAATGTATTAATTTTTCATTAACATTATTTGTTTTTCATCAATCATTACATATTTTCAATATCAATTCCTTTTTTCTTCTTTTTTATAAGGCTAGCATCAATAGTATAATTTGATAAATTCTAATTTTTAACACCTCTTTATGACCGCTTTTTTGCTAAAAAATTGTTCACTGCATTACTTTTTTTATAATTAATTTTTAAAATTAATACATTTCAATAACTTTATTTCTACTTCACTCATTTACATGAAACTTGCTACATTTCTTAACTCTTTCACGGTTTTTGTATAAAAATTTTAATTTTATTTGTTTTAAAATCAAAAATTATCTTTAAAATATGGGGGCTAAATATTAAAATTAATTACAAATTATAGAGGCTTAAATTTTGTTAAAAATATCCGATAAATATTGTATTTGTGTATTTTTTAAAATATTTTTCTTATTCCCCCGCCCAAATTTGTGTGTAAAACCGTGAAAGGGTTAAATATATATTTCTAAAATGTTATTTTAGTATGATAAGCTGTTTAACATGAAAGGTGAGTTTGCTCGTGTATGATCAACCATTAACATAAATTTTCGGCACAGCATTTATTGATTTATAATATTATAAATATATTTTATTGATATTATTTGATAAGTTTCATAATTACATTTGAATGAACATAATAAAATATAGTATAATTAATAATATCAAATACCTTCTGTGATTTCATTGCGTTTTTTAATTTTTAACTCATTCACGACAGTTACTATTTTAGTTTATTTGACATTCGGACATCATGTAGTCATGTATCACAGGTGATATATAACTGAAAGGCTGAAATAATATTCATAATAAATTTATACTGTTCTTTTCTATATTGAACATATTAATTTTAAAGAAATTATGTAAAGGACTTAATAGATTTCTACACTGCTTTTTATAATACTAATATAAATTTGTAATATTAACAAAACTCATCTTTTGCGATTATTTTACTATATTAATTTTGTTTTAACCTACTGGGTAAATTTAATTTATTTTAAGCCTGTAAGTTTTAACTCCTACAAAAATTTTGGTATTTCTTTAATTGGCCAAGAAAGTGGATTCGAATCCGAAATCAGTCCCATGAATCCGATTCGTGGTTTTCCAAGAAGTAATCTTTATACGATGAAATATATTTCATCGTCGGGTGAATGCTTCGCTGATAATCAATCTACAGATATGCCAATGGGTAATATTTTCAATTTATCATTTAACAAATTTATTGTATAAGAATATTTACAAAATATTGCAAATTTTTCACGGTTATACTAAAGAGAGCAGGTCAAGTAGGTCTGTACCGCCCTTGATAAATATATAAAGGGATAAGTAAATAAATATATAAACAAAAATAAGCGAAAGTTTATTATATGCATAAACGAAATAACATAATTTCAAGTTGATAATTTCGTTTGCTAGATTTTAAAAATATTTGATAAAACATGTAATAAGAATAAAATACATAATAATAAATAAGTATGATTTCACTTTCATCTCTGACGAATAATCGAAATAAGAGCTCCTGAAAGGGGCACTGGCTCCCGCCTGACTTTTGAAACAAAACTTCATTATATTGTATGTTGTACTGAAACGTTTTATAAGACATTCTATTGTATTGTACTTAAAGTTTTAATTTTTTGGCTCTAGGCTAGAGAGCCTCTAGCTTATGAAAGTAATTCGATATTTGTTAATAAAATAATTTGTTACTATTAAGTTATTAGGGAAACTTTTATATATTTCCACACCCTGAAAAAATCCGCGGCCGCGTTTGAATAAAAATTCTGCTATATATGAACATTTCTTATTTCATTAGCCAAGTCTAGTACAGTTAATATATAATCAATAAATTTTTAGGAATGGTTTTCAGGTTTTTGTAAGGTTTTATACAATTAATGAAATTGATTTTTCTCAAAAAATATTAAAACAAAATTGACTTGAAGAAAAGTGTATATTAACGGAAAAAATCAATGCTCATAATTTGCAGGTAAATAATCGGAATCAGCGAAATTATCTTTAATATTTCAATTGCGTTGTCCAATGTTTGCTAAAGAATTATTATTTACAATTGTCAGTAGTAGCATATATGTATTTATAAACAATTGTTTTACTGGCATAGGGATGTATTGTCTGTGATTCCATTTCACGTGAGAGCATTAGTAATTGTTTTAACGTACAGCAAACAGTGAGCAGAGGCGCGCGATTTTGTGTGTGTATGTATCTAATTATTCTGCAAACTGTGCGATTATGTGTGTGTTTTGTAGACACCATGAGAATTGTCTACTAACCTGGCAGCTCTACAACTGGACACATAGAGTTAAGCACACTATATATTTTATGTATTAATGCAATGTGCAATTAGTTATTGTATTTCTTAATTCATTATAATTTCTTTTATAATAGATTCGGATTCTACTGAACAACCTTTGGATTTTAGTATTAATCAGAGTATCAGTTCATCTTCCTCATTCATTGAAAAGATGTTGGATTTGCCTCTCAATTTTCCCGTTTCAAAGGACGAAATGCAAGTTCGGAAAAAAATTAAGAAACTTAAGAAAAAACGAAATTTCCCTCGAAAATCCTTTGAATTTTGTTCTGATAATTTAGGCATTGAAGAAAAAGAAAAGTATTTACTAAACCGCAGTGCGCTTTACAGACAGTCATATTCTTTAAAACGACGAATCAGTGAGACAAGGTAAATTAATTATTTTTAGAAACAATCGATTATTTCTTTTTAAGAATTTCGAACAGTATTCAATTATATATTGATTATTGCTTAGATTTATTTTTCTTATTAATCAATAAATTGAAAAATAAATTTTTTTTTTCAAAATGATTTTCTTACAAATTTCGATTTAGTTTGTACTCAATTTTGTTTATTAATAAAAACAATTTTTTTGAAATATTTGTTTCAGAAACACTTATTCACTTTAATCAATAAAATCCAATTAAATATTAAATTTTATTATTTTTTAAATCTATAATAAAATTTTCATCAATTGTTATTGGCCAATTCTTCAAAGTGAATAATAGAAATAAAACTTTAATAAATATAATTTTTTTATTTGCAAATTTAAAATTTAAAGTTGGAAAAATCCAAAAAAAAATTCACAACAAATCAAGAATACAAAAATAAAGATCTACAAATAGTAACTTATCTAAAGAATTATATTAATCTTTTAGTTACACCTTTGATCTTTTTTTAATTCAATAATTTTTATATTAATGTTTGTAATACTATAGATCAAGACATTATATAAAGTATATAATAGTTCGGCAGAGTCTTCGCACACTGGATAAGATATCGTATACTCTATATTCAATATAGTATATTGTTTTGATTTATACTCTTACAAACATTAATATAAAAATTATGTAATTAATTAAATTTATTTAATATAAATTGAATCAATCTATAATTTTATCATCTACTATAATATAGTAACTATATTATGTTTTTGGTTTTTCATGAGCTCAATTTGGCCTCATATTATTATGTAATATCATACGGCGTCGTAGCAATGATGATACTAGCGGCGCAAAAAGATTAAAAATAAAACCAAAGCTTCCAATTTAATGAATGACATACTACACTATATTGTTCTAGTGGTAGTCAATCACTCACATAGTATAGTGACTGCAGTATGTCGAAAAAATATATCGCCTACGGATGACTTGCTATAATACGTTTTTGCATTTTGCATTAATTAAGTTAATTCAGGGTTATCTATAAATAAATTGTTCATCAGTACTACATCCGTCTCCACTCAATAAAATTTATAATACAGACTGGTGTGCAAATCTATAGATGACTTATAATTTGTTATAAATTTTGTTTTTTTTGGATTTTTTACAATTTTAAGTAAGTATTAATAATTTATAACTTAAATTTAATGTTTTTATATTATTCGTAGCATATTTTCATTTTATTTATGCATTTTGAGGCAATAACGAGTATTCATAAAATAATTTTTAGGTTTTCAAATTGATTTTTTAAAGTTTAATTTGGAGCTAATATCCTCGATTTACTCTGTGCCAGGACACAGTTTGGCAGTCACACAGGAAAATCTTTGTTGCCTTTTGGATCATTGAATTAGGTTTCTCGCCACTTATGGAAATTAAATTTTAAAAACGCGAACGTTTACATATGGTTAATGATCTTAATTATTTTGAAGTTCACCCATACTGAGGTATATAAAATGTATTTAAAAATTAAATAATATCCCATAAATGGCGTAATGCTTGGAATATCAGTCACAACTGTCAAAAAGATTTCAAAAAGTATATATATATATATATATATATATATATATATATATATAACAAAAAAAATCACAAAAAAAATCAATTATTTATCAAACAGTGCCATAATAAAATAAAATGGGCACATCGTCGAATACCATATACTCACGAACAATCTTTGGCGCGCATACAATCCTTCTACAACAGTAATGAAAACATTTAGTAAAAACTTATTGATAATTGCGTTCTATCTGACAATGAACGCATTTGTTCGTAAAAGACTTTCACTTTCATATCAATTTCATCATTCAAAATATTACATAAAGTTTTTTATATTTAAATCAATTTTAAGTGTAATAAACATGAAGTAAATTTAAATAATAAAAAGAAATTTATTAAAAATGTATTTTTATAGATTAATTATTATTATAGATTAAAATTTTTATAAAGAAGGGCATTAAATACATTCTGCATTATAATTAATCACAAGTTTCACTATAATATTTAATTTGCACTATAATATTTAAATACATTATATTAATCAGGTATGCACTATAAATAACATTGTTACACTATAAAAATCTTTTACATGCACTAAAATAATCTTTTTTTTGCACTAAAAAAATCTTTTATAACCACTTAATTAATTTTTAAATTAGAAAATGGCATGTATTTAAAATGTTGCACTATAAAATGATCACAAGTTTTACTATTTTTAATAACAAACTGCACTATATAATAACATTTTATATTGCAACATTAAATACATGTCATTTATCGACATTTTAGTACAGTATCCAACAAAAATGTAAAATAGTAATGGTAAAAAACAAGTTAAATCAATGAAATGATTTTTAATTTATTTGTTTTTTTATAGAACACAGCTTATTTATAGAAAACGGTAAAGCCACCCTAACTGTAAAACAAAATGACAAGAAGAGCTTTCGTCGAGTAACTAGTTGTTACTTTTTCATATTTAAAAATACAGAAGCTGCATCGAAGTTATAAGAGAGAAGGAAATAACATATTATTTAAAGTGAAGCCGCGAAAACACTGACTTATGCAAAAATTAACATGACTATTTGAGTTTCAGTCAAAAATAATTTTAGTTCAGGTTCAAAATTATTTTAGTTCAGATTAAAAATTATTTAAGTGCTAGATGATTTATAAAGTAAATTTTTGACCAAAACACTAATATTTTTATGTGTATTCAATCATAAATTAGGTAACTTTCATCAACAAAATTTTTATAAAATTCAATTTTATCATGCGTTAGGAAGAATTGTTCTAACTGAAAATCGCTTTGCATGTCGATAAGTTCGATATGGGTACTTATCAAGAGCTATAATTGCGTCACTGGTAAATGGTGATACCAAGAGATTAAATTCAGTTTCATACATTTTAAAGATTTGAAATTTCAATTTTGTTTGATTTTTGTATTCCAATGAGGTAATCGATGGAAACTGAATCGTATTTCAGGCAACCAACTCAAGTTTCCAAAGATTCGACTTTTTCTTGAATGACTTGAAATACTAATTTATATCGGTAATTAGTTTATCTGGTCCTTGCAACTCTAAATTTAATTCATTCAACCTTTTGGTATTATCAACGACAAATGCCAAATCACATAACCAGTTTTTGTCATTAATTTCTGGGCATTCAATTTCAATTTCTCTCAAATAAATTTTTATTTATCGACGCTTAAAAAATCGTTCCAAGCAGTTACCTTGACTCAAGAAATATGTAACTTCTCCATACTCTGCACCCCCTGCTTCAAGAAACTGCATAAATTGCCGATGTTTTACGGACCTTTTTTTGAATAAATTTACAATTTTAATAACAAATGTCATTACTCCCATTGACAAAGTTTGTGACAAAGATTTTCTTCGTGGGCGAGCCAATGTATGATGTTGGGATCCTCGATTTCAATACCCATTTCCTCAGCTCTTTCGGAAATAAAGAAACGGTTCCCTTATTTTTACCAACCATGGATGGGACACTGCCGGTAGCCATTCCAATGATATTCTTTATAGGTACTTTTAAACGATTTAGACATGCAATAACAGCTGCTTTTACATCTTCGCCTGCTGTTGTGTCTAGCAATGCTACCCAATCGATAAGCTTCTCAGTAATGTCAAAATTTGCGTTTACACCTCGAATAAATATTGATAATTGAGCCGTGTTAGTAATGCCAGTGCTCTCATCGAATAAATTTTGTCTTCGAGCGTCTTCTGAATTTCCTCTGAAATATTGTTAATTCTTCTAGCTACCGTGAATCTGGACAAATTAATTTCACTGAATTTCTTTTTCAAGACAAATTTCTTTTGATGCTTCTAGCAGACTTTCTTTAATAAATTTTCCACATGAGAATTAAATTGCGATTAAATTGCATACTTTAAAACAAACAATCACATTAGTATGACTTGGCTGCGAAAATATTTTCAATGAATTTTATAATTTAGATTTTTAAAACCATCATTCACATAATATAGTTTGTAATAATTTACCTTCAAAATATTCGAAAACTATTGCATTAATATTCTTCACTTTTTTTTGTAAATTTTCTGGAAATAACTCGAAAATGTACTGAAAATACATTTGAAAAGTTAATTCAAAGGTTAATTCTCTGAATTGAACTGTTAACTTAGAATTTTTTAATTAATATATAACATTAACCCTTTAGATGCGGAATTAAATTGCATTAAAAGTCATGAAATGTGTCAATTAACCGTCAAAAAAAGTTAAAGATATAATTGTGATTTTTTTTATATGTTTATAATCATTTTAAATAGTTATCCTACATAATTATCCCATATAGAGCGTGGGATAAATCCGCATCTCGCACTTGAGAGTTGTGTACGATGATTCGTATTTATCCGCATCTCGCATCTAAAGAGTTAATCAATTGATTTTTTTAAAATATATTAAATTTCCCAAAGGGCTACAGGTTGCGCAGCCTGGTTTAGATACATGAAACAATTTCTTTTACTTTGCTCCTTATTTTGTTTTTTTCTAATTAAATTTTTCATATTTTTAAAATAATTTTACTTATTCAGCACTATACAGCCATTTGATCAAACAGATTTATCGACCATCAAGATTTCGGGTAAATTTAATTTATATTATATTTGGCAGAATATGTAAATTTTGGAAAATAGTTCTTATTGATAATTCATATATTAGTATCAAAAATTTTTATTGTTGTAGCAGACATAAAAAAAATTTATTTTATTTTTGAATTTGTATGTGAATAATGTAATTCCATTGCCTGTTCTAAGATCTATTAAACGAACATCCCAGTAAATTATCATCAACAATTGTTTAACAAAAACTAATTACCTCTAAAAATAAGAAGTTTACATACATTTATAAGTGAAAGATTTAGTAGTCGGATGAAAAAACAAAAAATGTTAAGATTATATATTTAAATAATATTTTATGCAACTCACTTTCCATCAATTACAAACGGTTTTGTATTTAGGAGTCACCATTTCATTGGTATTTAAAATCTAATGTTCATAGATATATATATTCTTTAATTATGCAATCAAATGTTAAAAAATTGGCGGGTAATCTTTTTCAAAGATACAATGTTATTGATCATTGTTCACATTGTAGTATAAAAGTTCTTTTATTTACAATATGGGAATCGACGGATGTTGTAAAATCTTTACTTTTAATTTATTTATTTTCATTATGACTATAGATAAAAATGAATTTTTCTGTGTAAAATCTGAAAATACATTTTTGATCTACAGTCATAATAAAAATAAATTAAATATTAAATACTAGCTATTTAATTCTGCTGTGATAAATTACATTAATTTAAATGAAAATGTGTTTTAATAATCAAATTTGTCAGTGGAATAGATTTATTGTATTTTTTTTTTCATTATTAAGGTGAAATTGTACATCTGCTTCACTAGGAATTCAGAAACGTTTGTAATAGGAATTACAAATTCAAAATATTTACAAATAGTTTTAAGGGAACTATTTTTGGTTACTTATATTTAAGCGTATGCCTTGCGGTAAGAGATAAAAATTTGCGAAATAATTTGATTTTCTGAGGAACTTTGCAAAAATAATGTTACACATATGTCTAGTTCCCTAACACCGTAGGAAAATATTTTTTAGTTTTTTTGTTCACTCCCATCCTATGCTTATCTTCACATTAAGATTTTTAATTTAATTTTGAAAGAAAAGTCGTAATTATTTCAATATTCTAAAATTGTTGCGAATATTTTCATTATTTTGACTAGTTGTAGAGATTGCATTACATGGAGGACATTTTTAATGAAATTTGTTAGAAATGGAAAATAAGGTGATTTTTAGGATTTTCCTCAAGTCGGTATTGTTTTATATTGAGTAAGTTATACAAAAATACAAACTCTAATGAAACTAATAAAATCAAAAAATTGGAATCCTAAATCAAAATTCTAATTTTGAAGATCAATTTTCGATTTTTAATTAGAGTTTGGATTCAACCTTGATTAGTTATTTGGAATTCTATCCTGAAATTGTATCCAAAATTAGATGTTAATCTTTTGAGATTGAAAAATCCAAAAATTGATCAAATTCTAAAATAGACAGTTTGTGCATTTCGTGTTGTGCAGATAGATAAACACAATATTACTGGGATTCTAATTATTCGAAAGAATTTTCCTCGTTTTTAAAAAATATTGAGTACTTTGAAACAGAAAGATGAAATTATAACGAAATTTTCATTGACTGGATACCTTATTTACAAAAATTAGACCATCGATTGGGTTGCGTTTTTCCGTTCGAGTTGATTTGCTCCAGATGTTTATTAATTGAAATTTAGTTTGGATTCCCAATCAATTTTATGAACTTTGATTTTCCAAAATTAATTTTTTTAGGTTGTATTGAGTATCTATTCCAATTTCTTTTGAGATACATTTAAGGTGGATATTTGAAGGTTTCCGCTTTAGTTCAAAGTTTATCAGGACACGAAATTTGTCGTGTTCTCGTTCCCAAAACGAATCCACTATACCAAAAAAAGTTTTCACGTTCAATTCGAATATTCTAAAATCCTTTGTTAGAAAAATTGGAATTTTTCACTTTTGAAATGGATATATGTAGAATTTCTTGCTTTCTAAAGATTAAAAATTAACTCGAATTGACGAGTTTTCTCGAATAAATATTAATTTCACACTGACATAATATTAATAATGTTAAATAATTTCTTAGTTTATAAATTAACCGTGATAAATGTAATATATAAAATTTACTAATTAATTATTTTGAACATGAATTAAAATAATTTATAAAATCAATGGAAAGCGTGACACGTTGCAATTTCATTTTTGTTGAAAATCACTGTAAAATAAAATTGCCTAATTGAAACGAAATAATATTTCTGCTAAGTTGTAAGATTTTCATTATGATATATTACTTATAAATTTTAGTTTGGCTACAAATTTTAGCGAAAAAATTGTCAATATAAAATAAGATATTACTGTCGGTCATTACAAATAATCTATAAAAGGACCCAGGGGTACCCCAATCTCTATTTGATAAGCTTTAATGTAGAATCATCTATCAATCAGTTTACTTGTTAGGAAATTTTTGTAAAATAGCAGTTATTAAAAAATGTATTTTATTGAAAAGTAATGATTTTAGATTAATACCAGCTAACGGATATTTCCAAATAATATACGTTCAGTAATAATTAGGGTGACCGGAATTATGCATTAATTTTTTTCAAATGTAATTTTTAAATTAAAAATATTTTAAATATAAAGTCTCTTAATATAATTATATTATAATAATTATAATAATTAGTATAGTGTAGTTGTTTATGAAACTTGTACTAGTCAAATAGAAAAGTTTAATCATCCTAATCGTTTTTATAATACGCAAGAAAATAAGCTGAAACATTTTCATATATCTGAAAAGGTCACTGAATTCTTTGTTTCTTACCTTTTTAGTGGGATATCCGCGGATACCAATGTCTTTGTCAACATATCAACAAATTCGTTAGCAGGTGGTATTATAAACTCTTGTTTTTTAACATTGGAATTCATCATGATCAGCAATAAAGATGAATGTTTTTTTGTTCTTGCTTTGTTCACTTCTGTTTTTTTAGACATCGGACCTAAAATTAAAAAAAATTAATATAAACATTAAAAAATATTGATGTGTAAAACGATAAATTAATTTTTATCAATTTAATCAAAAATCATTTTATGATTATTTATGATTAATTTAGTTTATGATTATTATCAGTTGATTGAAAAACGATCAACTTAGAACTAAGTTCATTTCTGCATTCTCTTAAAATTCTTTCTTCATAAACATGTTTTGCAATATGCCGATCTTCATGCACTACAGACTAACATGCAGAATTGATAGAGTTGGTAATATTTATCAAGGAAGTTGCTTTCCATGAGTTTCGAATCTATGTATTTACTATTGAAGCAGTGGGTGTCTTGGGATTTTCATCTCTTCTTGATTCAACCTCATTAGAATTTTTACATGTATAAATTTGACTGAAAACAAGATCTTTAAATTCCTTAAAAATCTCCATATTATCCTCTAGTAATTAATGAGTGAGGCCACCTTATAGATGCTATGACCATATTTGATATATTTTAAGATTTCTTTTTCGAATTGGATCGGGAATGTTCTCTTTTTCATAATTTGGGGATCAATTTTGAAAATTGTATTGAAATCTAACTGATTTATAAAAAATTGACATATTAAACCAAGAAAATGTAATTATAATTAAATATTTGTGATATGTCTACTTTATATATTTTAGCTTAAAGTTATATTGTATGTGGGTATTTAAATTTAATTTAAAAGTTTTCAAGAGTAATTTAAATGCTTTCAAATATAATTTAAATTCTTTCCAAGATAATTTAAATACGAAAAAATAAATAGACGAAAATAATTATATTTTTTATTTAAACTAAATTTATTATGATTTTAGTATAATTCAATAATTTATTATATTTTTCTATTTTAAATTAAATTAAAATATCCATAATAATGTATAATCACGAAAATAACTTCAGAAAATTTCAAATACAGAAAGGGCGCTGATCATCAGAAAATATGAAAATAATATAAGTATTAACATGACAATAATTATGGAGTATAATTAGTAGTATAATTAGTAGTATCCATAAGCATGATCAAATCAGAAATATTATTGAAAATAGCATGAATTCGCTTCTTTTTTTACCTACTTATAGCCCTCAACTTAATCCTATCGAAGAAACTTTTTCAAAATGGAAATCTTCAATAAAAACACCAATTCAAATACACGTGAGGAGCTAATGACCGCCATTAATAATTCTATGATAAATATAAGCGAAGAAAATTTGTTGGGTTTTATAATCATATTCGTGAATTTGCTGATATGGGTTTAAGAAGAGAAGAATTTTGAATAAATAAATTAATTTTAGTATTAATTGAAAAAATGATCAGCAAGTTAAGTGTATGCATTTGTTTATACCANTCCTTTGAAAACGAATTTTGGATCAGTTTTTTAACTATTAATTAACCCTTTGGATACCGACGTGGATTGGATAAGATTTTTATTGGATAAGTTAATAAATTTAATAAGAAAAATGAGTGGGTTTGGTTCAGTAGTTCAGATTCATGAGACCATAATGGATTGCAAATGGAAAAGTCGTCGTGATCGATCACCTGATAATCGTACCGATGCGTTTTCACTATCGAATGTCGCCCTCATATAACAAAGAAGTTGGCACATGTTATTCCTGATAAGAGATCAACAACTACTTTACCTATTATTGCTGATCATCTAATTCCTAGTTCTACGATGAACATACGGGTTATTTTGTGTTTGCAAGATTAGGTTTTGAGCACAATTCTGTGTGCCATAAATATAAATTTGTGGATGATATAAGCAGAGTGCATACTCAAGCAGTTGAATCTTTCAATAATGAGATGAAGTTGGAGATAAAGAGAATATAGGGTGTTAAAATGTTTTTGAGATCCAAATTTCTGTTTGCATTTTTTTGGAAAAGGAATAACAAAAATTTGTTATTTAATTCAATGAATGATTTACTTAAACAATGATGGCTTTTTCTTAATTACATGTTTAATTATTGTTATGTATCATTGAAATCAAAGCTCCACAGTGAAACATTTGACGATTGCGATAATTTGTGTGATTAGTAAAGTACATGCTCGAATTACTTCGACTTCTTGATAACAACAATTAACCAATGAACAACATTTTGTTATGGTATAATTTTAATTAAATATAAACTTAAAAGTAACATGACGAACTAGAACCATGCGATAAAAAGTTTAAAAGTTTATTTTTAATTTGCAATTTTCCATAGGCATCACTCTATTCTAATGATGATGGTGACTCTCAGATATTGGAGGTTGACAAAATCAAGGATTGGGAACAGGATTTAGAAACAGATGATCAGGATTATGAATCTTGTTACAAAGACAAAACTGTTAATTCCTTATTTTCATACAATCTCATAAGTTTAGCTTGTATAAATTTTAGTTACAATTACTTACATCAGGATATGAAACTTCTTTGGAATCAGATATGCATTTTTGTGAGAAGAATTTAAGAAACGTGTTGCAATTCTCTGCAAGTCAACAAATCGAAGTCAGTCAACAAATAGAAAAAATCTGCCAAAATTTGAAATTGAAAATCCCTGATGGAATCAAGAAAATTAACGAACAATTAACAATTTCCAATACTCATGCCAAGTTGTTAAATAGAATTTTAAATAGTGGTAAGCTTGCTTTGATTTATATTAAAGTATATTCAAGGCAATTCTTTAGCTTTTAGCTTTTATCCAATTTAAGGCGTTTACGGAAATTTCACAACCTTAATAATACAAAAATGTGAAATAAAACACACTATAAAACTTAAAATTCAATATATTGTAAAAACCTTTAGCATTCTCAGAAAACCGGTTTTCCAGAATCTCTGAAATATTTCTCAATTAAATAAAATATAAAAATGGACAAATAATAATTTATTATAAAATGATAAGGTTCACCCATAACAATTGAATATTTTTGAACGTTGATAATAAATTTACTCTTCTAATTTAATTATTAATAATTGGAATATTTTGAATATCTTGAAATTAAATTTTAGTTTAAACGTATCTGACGCCTAGCTAATGAGTGCTGAATGCAAAATTTAGTTGTTTTCAAACGTCACTGGAATGAGAAGATAACAACAACTGCATATCAACCAAGACAATGTTTCGTGTTAAAATATCATGATGTCTCTTATAAAAAAGTAGCTCTGATGTTTTCAAAATTTAATAATAACGAGATTAATTTGGAAAGTAAAGAAAATTTGGATCGATCTAACAAGGTTTATCATTAAAGTTTGAGAGGGTCATTAAAGTTTATCCAGACAGATCCGGTAGAAAAGTATTATAAAACTTCTGAAATTCTCCAATAATGATAACAATCATCTATATCGCATAAAAATCTAAACCAAGTCAAATAAAAGTCCTTATTTTAGATAGTTCAGCAAGCTTTGTTTGTAATGAGACATTCCTAAATTTCTTGAAAATCCTAAGGATAGTAGATTTCTAAATCGGATAGTTAACAGGCAGGAAAGAGTAAATTTTGAATTGAAACCGATTGGTAAGTTATAAATTCCAAATTATACTGTGAATAATTCGGTCGAATGTCAAAGGTTTCAGCTGAAAGTTATTCAAATTTAGTGAATGATAAGCGAGTGATTCTCCAACAAGATAATGATTACTCCCATGCTAAGAAAATGATCCAGCTGTAAATCAGATTTAGTTATAATAATTTTTTATAGTCCAAACTTAGATCCTTAGATTTATGGAGCATTTTCTTTGTGGCAGATAATAAAAAAACTGACAAAATGAGAGCACCGGAAGTTTTAATTTCCAATTTAAATAATGATCTCACCAAGGAATAAATTTGTTGTACAAAATGTTAATTCTAACCATTGAACATGATGATATTTACATCGGATTAAGAAAATTATTTTCTGAACTGCCATTTCCTTAAGTTCAGTATGATATCAATTCCAATTTCATCAACATCATTTTCATTGCAATCATATGAATAATCTCCATATGAAGTCTCAAAATTTCTTTCATTACTCTCTCTTAAATTTCATAATTAGTGTTCTTGTTTTTTCATACGTAGTATGGACTCATAAAAATATTTTAGGAAAACTGCCTGGATTTTGCTTTCCAGGTGGAGTAAAAGAATGGGTTCCTTCACTCTTTCATATTCTATCGAGCTCCTAAGTCGTTTCTCACAGATATTTATATACTCAGTTTGTATTGTTCTTTTTCAGTAACCTCAGCTTCTTTAATACGTATATTAATTTTCCCACAAGATTTATGTTAAATTAACTCCTTTGAAAACGAATTTTGGATCAGTTTTTTAACTATTAATTAACCCTTTGGATACTCTCAGCTTTTTTAATACTGGCTATAGAGATTACTCAAAAGTATTGACATCAAGTCTAAATCTGCTTCAATATTAGACCATTTCTGCCTTTACGGCCGCGTTCAGTGAATCTTTCTGTTTGTAATATTTTCTGCCTTATCAATTTGTTATCAGCTTGATATTGCCTTCAACCTTCGCTATTTCTGTAGACCTTGGCATAAATCTGAGTGCAGTTGTACATTATTACCTATGAACATATTGGAAAATCTATACGAAACAATTGACCAATTTATATAGTTTAAAATGTAATAAAACAGTCTGAATTAAAATTTTATAGGTAATAAAATTTGATTTTAAAACAGACAATTATTAAATACGTTATAATTATTTAATAGTATATATATAATGTATATTAATGGATTATATCTATGTTTAGTCAATACTGTTCCACGTGAATAATTATACTAAATTATTTTTTTACATTTTTGTGTATGCAGCCTGATTCTTTAAACTAAATCTTTTTATGGAATATGTCAAATTAATTAATTTAAGAATTTTAGTTTCTTGATTTTTATAGATGGTTGTGACAGAAATCAGAATGAAGGTCTGACGAATGACATAATATTGTTGCAAGATATATGGGGAAATTTGATTAAAAAATTAATTTTTATCCAATCTAAACAAGAGAGAATTATCAATAATTCCACATTGGATCTAATTATTGAAAACCTTAATAAAATTGACTCTAAAATTGATGATCTTAAACTTGGAAGTGACTTAAAAAGTCTGAAAACTGCCATTGATGTATTCAACGTAAGTAAATTTTACTTCCGATTTTGATAAATGTTAAAACTTATAATATTTTTTATGTAATTATAAACCGTAAAGTAAAATTTTTTAATATATAATAGATTAAGATAATGAATTAATATATTTATGGAATGCGCAATTGTTTTCTCATTCCATAAATTGTGTAACGCGCTTTTACTGTTCGTAAAATATGTAGAATTTTCTCCAGTTATCGGATTGTAAAACTCAAGGAGCGCCAAAGTTCAGAATGATTTTTAGTAAATTTTGAATTATTTCCATTGGTTTTTTTGTAAGAAATCCTCGAAGTAAATGAAATTTAGTCAAATGCTCTTGATATTTGATCACCTATCTGAAATTCTCACCCGGTAAACTTTGTAAGTCAACAAAATCTACTTGATCACCTCTTTGATTCATTGTATTTTCAATAATAGAACTAACGACAATTTCTTTAGTAATCTCTTTTATTTTCAATTTCTCTGTTCATCTTTCACACTGTTTTATAAATTCTGATACAAATTTTTGTGAAATATTAGTAGAACATTCCATTACATTACGCAATTCATGGAATGAGTAAAAACTGTGCAATTCTTGAAATAAACTTGTGAGAGAAAAGCTGAAAATTAATTTTTCTAAATATAGAAAATGTTATCGTAATTTGTTGATTGAAATTTTAATATTTTGATTTATGAATTTTGATATTTTAATTTTTATTTGAAAATTGAAATTCGAAATTGAAGTCTCAAAAATTTGTTTGAAAATATTTCATTATGAAATACATATTTTTATACTTGAACCCATTTATTTATCAATTTAAAATGTATAACTAAATTGAATGCAATTCTATTGAAGTTAACTAACATTATCTGCGTTTAACATAGAAACATAACAAATCTGGTCACCTGTATCAGGAGAATGTGTAAAAAACGGTATCACGACAAGTGGTTCACGACAAATGGTTCACGAAATTTGTTTCACAACATTTGGTTCACTATCTTTTCTCTGTGTTCTCGTAGACTAACTGAAATTTATAAACTGCATGCCAGCTTAAATTGGATAAAATTACGTATGATTGTGATCGCTTTTTTCAAATTGTTATTGCCACACAATAGTGAACCAAATGTCGTGAACCAAAAGTCGCGAACCAAATGCCGTGAACCAATTGTCGACGAACCATTTGTCAGTGAACCAGTTGTCGTGGATCCGTAAAAAACATTTACATGAGTTTACAACCAAAAGTAAGAAATTCCCTGTATTTGCAAAAAAGTGTCTAATAAATAATTGTCTATTTCAACATTATATGCTGTTACGTTCTTTTCATAATAAATTTATTATTATTGTATTTTCAAAGTTCTTAATTTTATTATTATTTCTTCCGCTTATTTTATCAAATGTTTTTTAAATAAATTAATATTTTTATTTGTTTTAAAATTCAAAAATATTTGTAACTAAATTACAATCAGTAGTTAAGAAAAATGTTTCTGATTAAATAAAATGTGTAGTCTAAATTTAATAAAAATGATTACTTTCGTCAAAGAATGAATGGTAAGTGAGAATAATTGTCAACTCAACCACTTTAAAATAATAAAACACCAAGTTGAAATGAAAATTAAGTAAAATAATTTAAATATTTCAAAATTACTACGAAAGACAAAATATAGAATTCTAATTTTTATTCACAAAAGATCTTCTTTGACTTTCTTCTTTGAATTGATTACTAGTTAATACCTGATTAGCATAATACTAGATTATTAATAAATTTTAGACAACTAGTTTTGAACTTAAAATTCTTGCATCTTTTTTTAAAAATTTGATCTTTCGTATTATTATTATTAGGGATATAAGAACCTTATTTAGTCTTTTCTACACACAATAGTATTGATAAGGTGGTAAGAATGAACGGTGCTTCGGATAGCAGATTTTCTAAATTAAAACTAAGAATTGATTTAGATCTACAATGAGTACAATTAAAAAATATTGTCATACTTTCTATGGAATACCATCTCACAGATAAATTTGACTTCTACAATAAGAAAAGAAAAATATCAGTGCAAAATGTTGAAATTCACTTTGAAAATAAACATGGTTTCTAATTTCCTAGATGTTGTTTTGAATTTTTTATCTAAACCGAGCTAGTGGTACCATTGAAATTAATTAGGCAACTACATGATCGCAAACCATAATGTGACACAAGTATGCATGTAGCAGTAAAAAATATATATTTTCTGTTTTATTTCACTTTATAAAGCAGTAATAAGTTCGTAGCCCAACTAATTTGAAGGGGTGTTTTAAGAAGCTTGATATAGAGCTCATAAATAATTTAGCGCCGTCGTTGTATCTAAATTTATTCTATGCACATTAAGAGGAGTGGCAAAATTCCCACCTATGTTTCATTTTTACAGACGTGGGTGTTTAATTTTTCAAAATTGCAAATATACCATTTATTTACGTTCTTTTCTTTTCTGTATNTGTAATTATAAACCGTAAAGTAAAATTTTTTAATATATAATAGATTAAGATAATGAATTAATATATTTATGGAATGCGCAATTGTTTTCTCATTCCATAAATTGTGTAACGCGCTTTTACTGTTCGTAAAATATGTAGAATTTTCTCCAGTTATCGGATTGTAAAACTCAAGGAGCGCCAAAGTTCAGAATGATTTTTAGTAAATTTTGAATTATTTCCATTGGTTTTTTTGTAAGAAATCCTCGAAGTAAATGAAATTTAGTCAAATGCTCTTGATATTTGATCACCTATCTGAAATTCTCACCCGGTAAACTTTGTAAGTCAACAAAATCTACTTGATCACCTCTTTGATTCATTGTATTTTCAATAATAGAACTAACGACAATTTCTTTAGTAATCTCTTTTATTTTCAATTTCTCTGTTCATCTTTCACACTGTTTTATAAATTCTGATACAAATTTTTGTGAAATATTAGTAGAACATTCCATTACATTACGCAATTCATGGAATGAGTAAAAACTGTGCAATTCTTGAAATAAACTTGTGAGAGAAAAGCTGAAAATTAATTTTTCTAAATATAGAAAATGTTATCGTAATTTGTTGATTGAAATTTTAATATTTTGATTTATGAATTTTGATATTTTAATTTTTATTTGAAAATTGAAATTCGAAATTGAAGTCTCAAAAATTTGTTTGAAAATATTTCATTATGAAATACATATTTTTATACTTGAACCCATTTATTTATCAATTTAAAATGTATAACTAAATTGAATGCAATTCTATTGAAGTTAACTAACATTATCTGCGTTTAACATAGAAACATAACAAATCTGGTCACCTGTATCAGGAGAATGTGTAAAAAACGGTATCACGACAAGTGGTTCACGACAAATGGTTCACGAAATTTGTTTCACAACATTTGGTTCACTATCTTTTCTCTGTGTTCTCGTAGACTAACTGAAATTTATAAACTGCATGCCAGCTTAAATTGGATAAAATTACGTATGATTGTGATCGCTTTTTTCAAATTGTTATTGCCACACAATAGTGAACCAAATGTCGTGAACCAAAAGTCGCGAACCAAATGCCGTGAACCAATTGTCGACGAACCATTTGTCAGTGAACCAGTTGTCGTGGATCCGTAAAAAACATTTACATGAGTTTACAACCAAAAGTAAGAAATTCCCTGTATTTGCAAAAAAGTGTCTAATAAATAATTGTCTATTTCAACATTATATGCTGTTACGTTCTTTTCATAATAAATTTATTATTATTGTATTTTCAAAGTTCTTAATTTTATTATTATTTCTTCCGCTTATTTTATCAAATGTTTTTTAAATAAATTAATATTTTTATTTGTTTTAAAATTCAAAAATATTTGTAACTAAATTACAATCAGTAGTTAAGAAAAATGTTTTCTGATTAAATAAAATGTGTAGTCTAAATTTAATAAAAATGATTACTTTCGTCAAAGAATGAATGGTAAGTGAGAATAATTGTCAACTCAACCACTTTAAAATAATAAAACACCAAGTTGAAATGAAAATTAAGTAAAATAATTTAAATATTTCAAAATTACTACGAAAGACAAAATATAGAATTCTAATTTTTATTCACAAAAGATCTTCTTTGACTTTCTTCTTTGAATTGATTACTAGTTAATACCTGATTAGCATAATACTAGATTATTAATAAATTTTAGACAACTAGTTTTGAACTTAAAATTCTTGCATCTTTTTTTAAAAATTTGATCTTTCGTATTATTATTATTAGGGATATAAGAACCTTATTTAGTCTTTTCTACACACAATAGTATTGATAAGGTGGTAAGAATGAACGGTGCTTCGGATAGCAGATTTTCTAAATTAAAACTAAGAATTGATTTAGATCTACAATGAGTACAATTAAAAAATATTGTCATACTTTCTATGGAATACCATCTCACAGATAAATTTGACTTCTACAATAAGAAAAGAAAAATATCAGTGCAAAATGTTGAAATTCACTTTGAAAATAAACATGGTTTCTAATTTCCTAGATGTTGTTTTGAATTTTTTATCTAAACCGAGCTAGTGGTACCATTGAAATTAATTAGGCAACTACATGATCGCAAACCATAATGTGACACAAGTATGCATGTAGCAGTAAAAAATATATATTTTCTGTTTTATTTCACTTTATAAAGCAGTAATAAGTTCGTAGCCCAACTAATTTGAAGGGGTGTTTTAAGAAGCTTGATATAGAGCTCATAAATAATTTAGCGCCGTCGTTGTATCTAAATTTATTCTATGCACATTAAGAGGAGTGGCAAAATTCCCACCTATGTTTCATTTTTACAGACGTGGGTGTTTAATTTTTCAAAATTGCAAATATACCATTTATTTACGTTCTTTTCTTTTCTGTATAAATTATTTAATTCATGAAATGTAATCAGAATGTGTATATATTCGTGTTTGTGTAGAACTAAAAATTATAAATTGTCTATTCAATATAGTAATGTATGATCATTTAAGGAACACAAAGCCGAGTTATTAACGTGAATGGAAAAATAATAAAAGTTCATTCGGATGGTCGGTATGTGATGGAAGAAGACATCAAAAGTATAAGTTCCAGAATCAACTCCATGATTGAGCGAATATGCTTGATTCTTAAGTCATTGAATAAAGATTACGAAATCATGAAAATGTGTTTGGAAAATATTGCAGATTCTGAAGACACCCGGAAAAAAATAGAAATTGAGTTGAAACTATATACGGTAAATGATAAGGCTCACGATTGGAAAATTCTTTCGAATGTAATTGCGAATAACCATGTTTAATTTAAATTCATTGCATATATTAGGATATGCTCACAACTCTAGGTAAGTGCAAAGGTATGATGAACCGCAGCATGTCATATTTATCCAATATATCAACGCAAATGTGCTATGAGTCCACGGAAAACAGTTTAAATGAAGAACTGAAATCATTGGATGATCTTGTCTTGCAACTGCGATTAGCATTACCTGTTATTGATAATATACGGTCAAAAGTAAAATTCATAATTAGAACTCGTGAGTTCAAGGTCATAAATTGTGAATCATTCTAGATGGATCCATTCCGAGGTAATAGCTCGGTTTCAAAATCCTCAAAAATTTCTGCTGGAAGGCTGTTGAATCGCTTGCCTGTACAAGTTGCAATAGTTGTTATAATATCCATTTGTGGCTGGTGGTACCATCAGCAACCTTCGTGCTCTAGTACGAATTCTTCTGATTGGTTCAGGCTAATTAGAAAATATACCAATCAACTTGAACCGCATTGATTCGCCAGAAATTCAATTTTTTTATAAATTTCTTGCTGAATTTTTATAGGTCGTTATCTAGTCTTACTTGCTTGTATAATTTCATGTTTCCATGAAATCTTGTCCTATTCATTTGTTAATTGGTCGCTCTGATACCTATTTATGTTTTTTATTTCAGAGATTTTATCGTATTGGAATGGTGTTGAGTCGAATTAGCTTTTATGGAATAAATACGTAGTTTATTTTGAAAGTGTAATTGCTAAATAAATCTGAACGAAGATAATAAGTGTTTTCCATAAAATGTTATACCAAGAATGGTGTTAATAATATATTAATTATAATAATAATTATAATAATAATAATATAAAATAATAATTAATAATAATAATAATCTCTCTATATATAAAAAGGCTAAGGGTTTTTTATAAGGGTTCCCTATAAATAAATTTAATAGAGAATTTTACTTTTTTATTAATTTTATAATTTTTTTTAAAATTTTTTTAATTTATTATTATTTTTTTTTGGTTTTTAATTATTTATTTATTTTTTATTTTATTATTTTTATTATTATTTTTTTCCCGCTATTATTTCCAGCGGTCTAACGGGGTCGGTGAAGCGAAGCGAACAGGGGCGGAGCCCCTAGTAATAATAATAATAATAATAATAATAATAATAATAATGTTGAACAAGTAAATGATAATTTAAGACTTGCTGCAAAGTATATATTTAATAAAATGAAATAATTTTCGACTTATAATAATAATCCTTTTCATTTTCTCTTTTCTCATTGGATGAAATAAATCGAAAAAAAATTTTTTAAGAATTCGAAAAAAATTTTATTATAAAACTCAATAAAAGAACATAACGTTTTTTTAATTTTTAAAGCTTTTATAACTAGTTTTTAAAAATATATAAAATATTTCTTTAAAAAAATTAAAAAGATATTTTGATTTTTGTTCATAATGATTTGGTCTAAATTTTTTTTGGTAAAAATTTGATCTACTTATTTAAATTTTCAAAAAATACTTCAAGGTCAACAACAAAGCAGACTCGTTTATTTCTCCCATGATTGTCAAATGTCTGTTTTGATGAGAATTACAGTAGTCTCCCGCTTAATTGCGCACCCAATTAGTTGCGCATCCCGGTTAATTGCGCATTTAGGCTCAAAAATATTTGTGTTTCAATTTTTACTGAGTTTTTTGTTTAAAGTGTAATTCTATCAAAAACTGTAACACTAATTTTTTCTGTGAATAGTTAAAAACTAGTTTTTATCATTAATATTTTGAGGAAACGATATATCAGGATAAATAGATAAATAACTTTATACATTTTTGCAATAATCAGAGGTTGCTTTGATTTTTTTCAGAAAAAATATTAATAGTCATTAACAGTAAATGATAAATCTTATTTTAAACAGAAAAATTATTAGTTTTAACGATTAATCATTCAATTCTCTGTAAAAAACATTCATAATAAAAATTTAAAGTTTAGTCGTCATTTATAAATTCTTCTCTTCCTGATGCCTAAAGGCAAAGGAAAAAGATTATCAGAAGATCAGAGAATCGAAATAATAGCTAAGCTTACAAAACGTGATGCGCCAAGTAAACGAGCGATTGCAAGAGAATATAATGTTACTGAAAATTCAATTCGATCTCTCTGGAATAATCGAAATGCAATAGAAAAAAGAAGTTTACTTATGACTGAAGAAGCTAGGAAAAACGTGTTTCGATCATCTTCTGGAAAATTTGAGGCAATAGAAAATGAGCTTTATATTTGGATAGATGCATTGCGTCGTTCGAAGATTGAAGTGCCTCCATCGTTAGCAATTATGAAAGCAAAAGAAATAGCGAAAAACTTAAATATAAAAGAAGAAGGCTTTAAAGCTTCATGGCAATGGCTAGCAAACTTTCGTCGTCGTCGAGGCTTAACATCAATGCATCTTTTTGGAGAAGGAGCTGAAGTTGACAAGGACGATTCTGTTCTTCTTTAACAACTTGAGGATCTATACTCAGTTATTAAAATCTACAGACCCGAGAATGTTTATAATATGGACGAAACTGGACTTTTCTTTCGCTTGCTACCTAGATATTCCCTGTTAATGCCTACAGAAAGTTTAGAAACTACAAGAGGAAAATAAAATCAAAAGAAAGAGTAACTTTAGTTGTTNTAATAATAATAATAATAATAATAATAATAATAATGTTGAACAAGTAAATGATAATTTAAGACTTGCTGCAAAGTATATATTTAATAAAATGAAATAATTTTCGACTTATAATAATAATCCTTTTCATTTTCTCTTTTCTCATTGGATGAAATAAATCGAAAAAAAATTTTTTAAGAATTCGAAAAAAATTTTATTATAAAACTCAATAAAAGAACATAACGTTTTTTTAATTTTTAAAGCTTTTATAACTAGTTTTTAAAAATATATAAAATATTTCTTTAAAAAAATTAAAAAGATATTTTGATTTTTGTTCATAATGATTTGGTCTAAATTTTTTTTGGTAAAAATTTGATCTACTTATTTAAATTTTCAAAAAATACTTCAAGGTCAACAACAAAGCAGACTCGTTTATTTCTCCCATGATTGTCAAATGTCTGTTTTGATGAGAATTACAGTAGTCTCCCGCTTAATTGCGCACCCAATTAGTTGCGCATCCCGGTTAATTGCGCATTTAGGCTCAAAATATTTGTGTTTCAATTTTTACTGAGTTTTTTGTTTAAAGTGTAATTCTATCAAAAACTGTAACACTAATTTTTTCTGTGAATAGTTAAAAACTAGTTTTTATCATTAATATTTTGAGGAAACGATATATCAGGATAAATAGATAAATAACTTTATACATTTTTGCAATAATCAGAGGTTGCTTTGATTTTTTTCAGAAAAAATATTAATAGTCATTAACAGTAAATGATAAATCTTATTTTAAACAGAAAAATTATTAGTTTTAACGATTAATCATTCAATTCTCTGTAAAAAACATTCATAATAAAAATTTAAAGTTTAGTCGTCATTTATAAATTCTTCTCTTCCTGATGCCTAAAGGCAAAGGAAAAAGATTATCAGAAGATCAGAGAATCGAAATAATAGCTAAGCTTACAAAACGTGATGCGCCAAGTAAACGAGCGATTGCAAGAGAATATAATGTTACTGAAAATTCAATTCGATCTCTCTGGAATAATCGAAATGCAATAGAAAAAAGAAGTTTACTTATGACTGAAGAAGCTAGGAAAAACGTGTTTCGATCATCTTCTGGAAAATTTGAGGCAATAGAAAATGAGCTTTATATTTGGATAGATGCATTGCGTCGTTCGAAGATTGAAGTGCCTCCATCGTTAGCAATTATGAAAGCAAAAGAAATAGCGAAAAACTTAAATATAAAAGAAGAAGGCTTTAAAGCTTCATGGCAATGGCTAGCAAACTTTCGTCGTCGTCGAGGCTTAACATCAATGCATCTTTTTGGAGAAGGAGCTGAAGTTGACAAGGACGATTCTGTTCTTCTTTAACAACTTGAGGATCTATACTCAGTTATTAAAATCTACAGACCCGAGAATGTTTATAATATGGACGAAACTGGACTTTTCTTTCGCTTGCTACCTAGATATTCCCTGTTAATGCCTACAGAAAGTTTAGAAACTACAAGAGGAAAATAAAATCAAAAGAAAGAGTAACATTAGTTGTTTGCTCTAACGCAACAGGATCTCATAAAATACCCTGTACTATGATTGGAAAAGCTGCACGACCAGCTTGTATAGTTGGTAGAACATGGCCTATACCTTATTTTTGTCAGAAAAATGCATGGATGGATGTCTCTATATGTTGGAAATGGTTCAATGAAGTATTTTATCCTGCAGTTAAACAAAAAACTGGTTTGCCTGTGCTTTTATTATTAGACAATGCTCCGGGACATTTTGAGGCGTTTGAGCGAAATCTTGTAAAAGTTGTTTTCTTCCCTCCAAATTGCACAAGTTGGAAGCAACCTTGTGATATGGGGATTATTGCCGCTCTCAAAAAGCGATATAAATATCTATATCTTTCAGACATATTGTCATATTACAGTCTCGATGAAAATACAAAAGAATGTCTGAAAGAAAGTAGTCTTTTGTGAAAGAGAGGTGCAGCTGGAGTTGAATACAGGAAACCTGCACATCTTCTTGACGCTGCTAAGTATGTTGAATTGGCTTGGAAATCGATTCAACTTTCATCACTAAAAATTGTTTCGACAAAGCAGAAATATTTCAGAAATCCAGTTCCCTTGACTCTGAAGAATGCTCTGAGGATACTAACTTAGAATCTTTTAATATGCTCTTGCTGCTGAAGGAAATTAGTGGAATTGGGAAGATAATTAGTTCAGAAGATATAAGCAATTTTTAATCAATTGACTCTGAAGACTCTCTAATATATATTGAAGCAATCAAGGAAGACATTGAAGATTGTTTGTCGCTTGAAAAAGCTAACTATAATGTAGTTGCTATGGATAACAATTGCGATGAAGAAGAAGCTTATACTATTGAAATAGACGATTGTATAGACTTCTTAGGTTTTGAGTTTATACATTTATCTCTAATAGATATTGGCAAGCAATTAAAATGCCAAAAAGCTAAAGCAATTTTAAAAGACGAAAATGATAAATTAATAAATAGCTACGAACAATTTTCATCAAACATACGGTCAGTAATTATGAAAATTAAACGCGAAAAGCAGCAGAATCCATATCAGCCTACAATTCATGACTTTTTCTGATGTTCATAATAAAACTTTTATTAAAGATATGTTTATATAGTTAATAATTAAATTTGCTTATATTTTTCATATTTTTTTCTTATTTGCGCACTCCTAGTTAATTGCGCACTGCAGTGCCGGTTTCAATTTGCGCAATTAAGCGAGAGACTACTGTACCTCTAAGTTTAAGATTTTTTTTAATGTTGTCACTTGCTAAGATTCTAATTAAAATATTTTTCTTTCCTTGCTTGGTTGATATGTTGGAAATGTCTGTATACTAGAGATTTTATAGCAGAACCGATTAGAGAAACAGCCGAATATTCTAGATCAAATACGAAATGCCAAAACAAACGTTCTGATTGGGGTAAATTCGAAAAGTGACTGTCAGTCATATGAATCATGAACAGGTTGAACGCCCTGGGGTTCAAGCTTCATTGAAAGTAAAGTTAAAATTGACTTTTGAAATTTTTGCAGAGATCTGCCCTTATTTTATTCAAATATTTCCTTAAAGTTAAAGTTAAAATTGACTTTTTGAAAATGTTGGTAAGAATGGGCACTTATTTTATTTATTAGGGCATAATGATCTAACCTATGACTTCGACTTATATGATTGGTATCACTCTGATGTTTCTATTGTGTTCTGTTAGAAATTTGAATCTAGAATAGTTTAAATTCTCGTTACCCATAACCCTCTGGACATTAAAGGAACTAGCTCTTAGTGTCCTATACCATAAAACAGAAATCAGTATTTTTGTATGATGATTTTCTATATGTAGTCTTCATGTGTTATAGGTCCATTACATTACAGAAAAATAGAAAATAGTTCATGTTGTATAGTTCCTGTAGTTCCTGATCTGCATATATAGGATTTTACAACCACAGTATTCCGCGATACTGGGCTTACCTGTTGCCAGCATAGCAAGGAGCGACCCAAGCGCATCCTATGTAGATAACGCCAGTTACTATTCGTCTTCCGCACGTCCCACAGAAAGTATATTGATAAATGACGGAGTAAAACTACTTGATAAACAGAATAGTACAAATGCCACTTTCTGTTGAACGCATCATGTTAATTACTTGTTTTGTGAAATGTTTATGGGCCGAAAAACAATGTGCAAAATCAGGCTGAGAAAATAATTCCATTTAATAGAAAAAACATAAAACTGAAACTCAAAAATCCCAGGTTAATTCGTTTATTTCATATTACATTAAAACAATCAAAATAAATACTTTCTTTCAAAAAATTCAATTGTAACTAAAAATCACAGTGGGTTGATTTAATTATGACAGAAATTTACAAACTTGTTGCATGTGTTTTGGTTAACTTGTGACTGAAAATGCGTCGGTATATATACCCTAATTTTGGTGTGAGAGTATGTGTGCGGACATTGGTTCGGTAAAAAATTTGAATTATTTTTATTCTATTTAATTTTGAATTTAAATTTTTATTAATTACGATGACGACTTTTCATAATTTACTATTTATTTAGTTTTCTAATTTTTATATTTGATTTATTTTTAATTAATTTCGCCGTCATGGTGGACGTGGGTGTTCTTTTTAGAGATTTTAATATATAATTTCCATTCCTTGTAATTCTTATGTTGTTTCATTTTGCTTTTAATCGGAAATACGAAGAGACCAAGAATGTCATTAACATTTACTTTCAATTAATGGCATAAAAAATAGGTGAAATCACATAAAATTAGCAAATAGAACTAAATTCCAATTTCGTCAAAAATGAGAAAATAAATAAAGATTTTAATGATTGATGCTAGTATTAAAAAGTAAAAAGCTGAACGACATAATATATTAATGAAGTTGTTGAGATAGACCATATCACAAGTTTTGCCATTTAATTGTATTTGTGCAGTTAACCCAGCTCAAGGAATAAAATCTTGCAACCCCACAACATAGACTAACTATTCTCTAACGAAACTGTCATTCAAAGTTAAATTTTCATGGAAAAGGACTATAATACATATAGTTATAATGTTTAACCTGAAGTAATAATTGGAATAACCCTTTAGTCTTCAAGATCCATTGGTCTTCCGACAAAATGAGGCATTTTTCCTAAGTCGAATATCTTTAGCTAATAAAAATAACATTTATCTATCAATAGCCGACAGATATAGATAAAGAATTGGAAAATTTTACGAATAGACGTTTTGAACAATAATTATTTGTAAATTAATAACATGAAAATACAAATAGGGCTTACCCGATGGCCCAGTGGCCGACGAGTGAGCCAGAGCATACAATCTTTCTTGGTGAAGGCGAAGTGAGTACCCAAGCGTATAGTGGAGTACCCGCAGCTCGTCAGTCACCAGCAAAATTGAATCTGGTAGTTGATCATAAAATATCTCTAAAACGAAAATCTAAAATGGAACATTTAAGTAATAAATAACAATAATGAGCAGTGGTGATATTAAATTTACGAAATGGTGTAGTCAAACACCGGATAATTAATTACAAATTTAAACAGAGAATTAAATTGAAATAAAATTCTTAAAAAAAAATTTTTAATAACTAGATGTGGCTCGCCTGGGTAGTAAGAATTTCTTTTATTAAAACGAACTTGATTAAACTAAATACAATTGTGCTTTCTACTATTCAAAATTTTATAGAACCCAATCTAAGAGTTGGAAGTTAAGCCAAAATAAGTCCGAATGAAGTTCAAATCCAGCATCGACGATTGGTGTGATGAATCTTGATGTACAGATGGATATGACTTCGGATTTTGCATTGATTTCAGTTTAATGAGTAGGGTAAATAAATAATAGGTTTGTTGAGGTCAGTAAATTAAAATAAATTTAAATAAAATGTAGGTTGAATGATAAAGACAAATAAAAGTGTGGTCATGCACAGAATTGATAGTAAAGGAAAGTATGATGGAAACAGTATTAGGAAATGGCAAAAGCAGCTGCGAAAGGCCAAAATCCGGAAATCCGAAAAAATCAATAAATTGTAAATTTATCGAAATTGAATCGGAAAAACAGGACAGATATAGATTAACTAATGGTCAGCAAGATGGTGATTAGGAATTTATCAGAAAATGGTTAGAAAGGGTTGAAAAGCATTCGAATGTGTTAAAACAGAAAATGGTTAATTAATTAATTAATTGGCTAATAGAAAACCTGAGCTCATAGGAAACCCGAGCCAATGGAGAACCCTAGAGATGAAAAAAACCCGAGATCGATTAACATGAACAGTAAACAAAATGAGAATCACGGAATGTCATTATTATGACAGCATGATTAATGGAGACAAACAAAGTTAGGGCTATTAAGAAGGATTAACAAAGAAGGCAATTAATCACGATATGGTTCAAACAACGTTCAAGGAACCAATTGTCAAACTATTTTCAGATAGAAGCAATCCGGTCAAAAACCAATCAATCACAGTGATTACTTTTGTATAAAACCAAAGTCGAAATTAGAAATAATCGGCATTTTGCCTCAGCTAGACGAATTAGGAAGTTTAGGGAAAAGAAAATATGGAACCAAGAGATACGTAAAAGTTTGAAAGGAATTAAATTGAATAGTAAAGGAAAACGTTGGTCAAAAGAAGCTAGGGAATAAAAAGGTGAATATTATCTTTTGTCAAGGCATCAACACCAAGCGGAGAATCGGTCAAACTCGTAAAACTTTGGTTATTGATTATTTTTGTCGAGAGAAATATATTTTTGTGATTCAAATATACGTTGGGTAGTTTATTGTTTTGATTAAAAGGACACGTGGAGTCAGAGGGTTCCGACTTGAATTAGTTAAACCCAACAGGTTAAATAGGGGTAATACAAGTGAATCTCACTGATCTATATAAGTTAAAACGGGCCATAAGTCCAATAGATACGATAACTCACGGTGGTGTATATAGATATGGCGTACTTTACCTTTAAGAATTAGGTACATCTGTATATAGCTGTGTGTGTATGTGAAGATGTATGTGTGTGGTAGGCCAGAGATAGAATGTGTAATTAATAAAGGCACTGATAAGCCGAAAAATCGTTAAGCAAACCGATGGTTAAGAGCGGACACACTCAGTCTCATACCGGTATGGTCGTCGGCTATAAAAGACGTAGTAAGTAAATGATTATCGAATTAATCTAATCAACCAATGCCAAACTACAACCAACACCACAATGATTATGAAGCCGGGCCATCCTCTGCGGGTCGGTATCGAGCCGTTCAACTCGAACAGGAAGAAACCTAAATTAAAATTTAATTATTAAAAATATAATTATTTTTCAAAATAACTTGAAAAAGGCAGTGCTGAAAATTCGTAAATATCAAAACTATCGATATATTTACTGATTCATAGTCTTCAGGCATTTTAAAGATTAATTATGTAAAATATTTTTAAAATAGTATATCAAATGAACACTTTAAAGTTAAAATGTATAATGTCCAATGTCAAATGTTTTATAAATTTAAAAATAATAAATTTAGTATGGTAATGTGGATGTTTGATGAATGAAATCTGTTCTTCCGGAAATATTTATACAGTAAAGCTTTTGTTGAGGTCTGAATTTTACTTGAAAACCCAACGTGCACTGGTGATTCTTAAATAAATAAAAAAATCGGAAGATTTAAAATATTTATTAAATAACAGAATAATTACCAACGAAAATAGATGTTTCTTAAAAAAATCAGTTCTTTCAATTGACTCAACAAGATCCAATACATTGAAAACAAAAAATAAATTGGCATCGCCAAACTTTCAGAGAAAACGTATAAAAAATGCCATAAGCAGAAATGAAAAAAATGGCGATTTATCCCGAGTGCCTAACGATCAGTGATAATACTGAAGCTGCATAAACCACGGAGAGACTAGAATGAAAAAATGAATTATCATAAGTGACGGGCAAGTGCAGATTATAAAGGAAAGAGTATTCTTGATGGAATCAGAATATTTAGTAGCAGAGAATTTTAGTAGTCGAGAAAATAATTCAGAATCAAACAATAGAGGAAATTTGAGAAATGGGGAATTAGAGTGAGAAATGAGAAATTGAAGAGAAAATAGTGGAACCAAATCGTCAAAGCAAAAGAAGATTCATTTCAAATTTACCAAATTATTGAGTCAGATCAGTGGTTGGTGATTATTAAGTAGAGCTATTCCTCACGTAGTGTTTAAATAAGCTCTGTAATATTACCCAATTGAGTGGTGAATTGATCGTGTTGTTATAATTCGAGTACTCAATTGTGATAATCAATAAAGGTTAATCTTGTTCGAGAATTGTTATTTTGTGGATCAGATAAAACACGATTTGGAGTCAGAGATTTGATTGGTAACTTTTAAATATAACCACCAACCCAATAACCCAAAAAAATTCTATGATGGACTGCATATCACAATGTTTATTAGTCCTATTATAGAAATATTATGGAACTTTCTGTCTGTTCCGTATTTGAAAGCTTTTAGAAGATCACCTTTAAAAATCAAGAATATTCACGTATAATTTTTGGGCAAATGATTTTGCATCTCCATTTATTTATCTCCATAATTTCTATATCTAAATTTTGCAGCTGCTACTATTAAAAATATATTATTTTTACATGTTAGAAAATATACGTTATTACCAGCTTTTTTTATTAAAAAATATATTGTTAGTAACTTTACTTATAATATATATAATTGTTTTATATTAAGTTTTGAAATATTAAAATATTAAAGTACTACAAAGATCTAGTTACTATATTATTATTTCCGATTATTTCTCAAGTATTATTAAAAAGATTAAATTATTAAGTAAAATATTGACTTATATTATTTAATTCCCTATATATATATAAAAAAAAATTAAAAAAAAAAAATTATTTAAATAAAATTTATTTGGTGCAAATTTATATAAACAGTTTGAAAATTTTATCTAGTTTTCATTGCGATTCTAATTTTTTACTTTATAGAAATCTTTCAGTTAATTTTAAAAAAAATAAAAAAAATTTTAAATTTTATCAAGTTACCATATATGTAAAAGTTAAATCTATTTCTAATTTCTATTGAAAAAGTTCAATCTAAATATTTCATTTTATCGGTTATTATTTGTTTTGTTCTGTTCAGTTTTTATACATTTAAGTTAATTATTTTTCTAATAAAACCGCAGATTTTTAAAAAAATTAATAAGGTAAGTTCAATTAACTATTTTCATGCTTTAAGTTAAATAATTTATTTTTAAATACCTATTTTATTTTTTGAAGATGAAGAGACAAAATATGTTAACCACATATTTCTCGAAAAAAATAAGAGAGGAAACATCAGTAAGTAATGATAGCAGGTCGACTATAACAGAGACAGAAGCAGTTTCAATAACTTTACATGAACAAATACTAGAGATTCCTAGTTCCCAAAATGAGGACAATAATAATTTACCAAGCTGTTGGAATGCGAAACAGTTGAAGGAGTTAAAAATTAAATATGATGGGCTATTTGTCAGTAATCAGAAATTGGGATGTGAGTATTGTTTAAAAATGGAATCAAAACTAATATCTCAGGAATGGAAAAAATGTAAAGTTACGACATCGGGGAAAGACAAAATAGTGCAACAAGCATCTTTAAGGAAAAAAATGAGTGAACATTTTGCATCAAAAGCACACAAACTAGCTGTTGAACTCTGACAAACCATAATATTTTGATGGAAATATTAATATTAAAAAAATAAAAAAATTTGTAAGAAAATATCAACCGGTTCGCAGTGGTGATGGGCTTACCGTCTTCATCCAACACTTCGACATAACGAATTTTGGATAAACCGGTCAAAATCCCCGTATATTTATTAATTTTTCGAAACTCGTAAAATATGTAATAAAATCCATTTAAGTTCTAAGTAATATTTCGTTTAAATGAATTGTTTAAACGCATCAGAAGATATATATGAAGTGATTAAAATAGAAACTTAGAAATTATCGTGCTACTACATTGTTAGTAGATTTTAATTTATTAATCAATAAATATTATATTTCACCTCTTTCATCTCTGCATTCAAGCTCGAGAACATTGTAGACCGAAGGCTTTGACCCATATTGGTTAGCACAATAAGGGCTGTAAGATTAAAATAGGTATGTCTGATTTTAAAATTTTACTAAAAAATTTCGATAATTATTGGGAACTCGTGATTTGTGAGGCGTTGTTGATAAAGTCATTGAATCGAAAAATTAATTTGCAGAATGCAGTGAATACTTGTATTTTAAATGTTTTTAATTTTTTTTTGTATATTGTATGTATTGATTGTTGTGTTAAATTAAATAATTAATCAAAAATTTTAAATTATTAAATTAAATTTTGAATGTTTAAAATTTTTTAAAAATAATATATTAATTTAATTTTAAATTTTAAAAATAATTAAATATTTTTATTAAATAAAAAAGTTTTTATAAAATTAATAAATTTGTTTAAAATCCATAAATTACATAGTTATTATATCCCAACTGATGATGACAGGAAAACTGTCGAAATATATCATGAAAAGAATGTTTGATTGGCGTTATCTTATAAATATTATATTTCTTTCAATTTAATCGTTAAAAATATGAATAACAGAAAATGAGTTACAATAACGCTTCATCAGATATTAGAAGTCATCCAAAATTTTGAGAATGCATATATGAAAAATATGAAATACACAAACAGTTTCGGAGATACTAAAAAACAAAGATAAATTAAATAAATAAAATTTAAGTTATGTTTATTTCGTTTATTTCGTCTTACAATTTTCTATGCTTGCTATGACTTTATATATATATATATATATATATATATATATATATATATATATATATATATATATATATATATATATATATATATATATATATATATATATATATATATATATATTTATAAGAAGATTAAGAGGGAATTAGGATATGTTATAAAACTGTGACCCTGGGAAAAATTTCGTTAATATTTCCTCTTAAACTCCTTAATCCTTATTAGACAATCTTAATTCCTTCTATCGAGACCTCAACACTTTTTAAAGTTTTTGAAGATAACTAAAATGAGTGAAACGTTGTTAGTTTACGAATTTACTAAAATTTCGAGTTCATATGTTCATATAGTTCACATGTTAAAGCTACTAAGTATTTCATAAGTTATTTAAATTTTGAAACAAAATATTTATTATAAACATTTTAAACTGCACTGTTAAGGTAATTAGACAAATGAGATATCCAGGGTCTATTAAAAATTACAACGAAAATTTTTAAATTACAACATATGTATACAATTTTATATCTAAATTCTTTTGAAAATCTTTTAAAATTTTTTAATTAAGCTCCCAATATTAAATGAAAATAAGATTTTATTTATTGAAAATACTTTATGCGAAAACTTATTTTTTTAATAAATCTGTCCTAAAATTAATAATTTTTTATCAGATATTTTGAAAATTTAGAAACAACTTATTATTCAAAATGTAGAAGTTTTTTTGTGAAATTTACTCATTTTATTGATTTATGACCTTGTGTCATTCATACATTTGTTTAAATTTTCTAGTATTTTTGATTCCTATTGTTAAATAATTTGTCAACTTCTTTACTTCACTCATTAATTTGTATCTTATCGAATACTATTTCAAATTATATTAAAATAAACTTTAGACTACAATATTTAGAAAATATCTGAGTAAAATGTTACTTACAATTCCTTTATAATTATTAATTTTATTTATTAGATGTCAAGTGATCTTTCATCTATGCGAAAACAAAACGCATATGGTACAGCAGAATTCAACATGCCAAGTAGGGCAATGACTAAAGAAGAAATTGAAAAAGGCAAAACCAGTGATTGGTTTCGTTTACAATTAACTGGTAAATAATATTAATTTATTTGAATTTTAATGATTTTCTTTTAGGCTATTTAAAAACTCTTCCAATTAAAATTTGTTCTCATACATTTATAACAACTTTAGTGATTAAAAATAATTTATTTGATACTTTACCACAAGAGATTTGCAGATTAGAAAATCTTAAAAATCTAGATGCTAGCAATAATAATATTATTCTCTTGCCACCTCAAATGGGATTTATGTTTGAGTTGAGAAATATTATTTTATCTAATAATAAAATTAAAGAAGTTCCGTCAACGTTTGGTCTTTTACATAATGTAAAAATGCTTGGTAAGTTCGGTTTACAATTTTTATTAGTTTCGTAAGTAAATTATTAAATTAAATTTTGATTTCTTTTAATTAATTTTATATTTGTAATAATTTATGTAAGTTAATTTATATTTGTGACGTATTTGTTTAATATTCTAATGATTACTTGAACTTTTTTTCAAGTGTCAATTTTTGATATTTTCAAATTTTTTCATCGAAAGTTTGAATTTAAATTTAAGTAATGTGAGTATAATATTAGATATGATACAAAGGGTGTATCGAACTGTATTCGGTAAATCAGTAGTTTAGGCCTGCTGAGGATCTCCCGTTTTCTTTCTGAACCTAAATAACAACAGAAAAGTCGTTCAAAGGAACTCATATTAGTATTTATACAAAGCATTCGGGTAGAAAGGGGACTATCAGCAGATTATTTTGCTACTTGTTCAAAAAGGGATGGATCACCCCCCCATTTACATTATATCTAAATATTGTATGATGGTCACTTAAATAATCAATTTTTTCGAGTTATATTGTTTTTCTGAATACTCATATTAAATCCTGACTTTGATTCAAATACTCAAAATTAGCATTAGTTGAAATTTCCATATCTATAATGACACGTGTCCAATGAATTTGCCGCATGGACACTAAACATGTATACTATAATTAAACCACAGACAGATGGGAAAATTTTCCCCAATAGCCAGCAAATCATTCAAGTAGAAAACATTAAAAAAAACCAACAATAAATAGATTTTTGAAGCATTTCGTTTACTGGAATTCAAAAGTTGATTGGATAGTTTTTGTGCCACATGTTTGATGTTTCAATTGAGCTTTGTGATTGCAAATGGTTCCTAAGCGTTTTGGAGCCACTGACTGCTTGGTTCCAAAATCTTTTCCCTAGTGCCTCTTCCAAAACGTAATCATGATGCCGGACTCCATGAATTAGTTTCAACTATAAGACAATTTAATTACGCATTTATTTCAAATCCAATGAGCGAACATTATTAGTCAATTAAATGACAAAATTTTTACATCCCACGATTGCGTAACTTAACAAAATTTGCCTGGAACCTTCATAATATTTAATAAGTATGTATACGTATTTAAAAAAATGGTATTTCACATAATTATTGATTTTTCTATGGACACTGAAAATACTTATCAAAATTTACGTTAGGAATATATTCTTCGTGTTTTAATTCTGAAACTGACGTATTATTTAAATTCTAATCATTTCCATCAATCCATTTACAATTCTCTAATCCTGCATGTCTCTCATGATAATCTTTCGAAAAATTCTTTTAGACTGGATTCTGGTTTTTTGATATACGTTTTTCTTTAGAATGAACTTTGCGATGATTATTGACCAATGTGAGTGATGGGAAATACTTATAAAATATCGCATTAGCAAAAGCTTCAAAATATAATAGTGTAGTCAAAATGAAATCTTTTCTGAGATTAAAAACCACCCCAGCTGCAACATGTAAAAATTATCCTTAAATTTAAGATTCCGAAATCACATTTTTCGTCAGCGAATACTGATTTTTTTTGCTTTCGTTTTGCGTAACATTATGCACACTATATTCAACCCATTTTAAAAAGTTCAAATAAATTTCATTAGTTTAAACTTTGAATGTTTTTGCCTTTTGTTTGTCATGAATGTTAATACTTTAAAAAAATGTCCAAGTCATTTATTTCAAAAGTATTTTTTCTGGGTTAAATAACAAAATTTATATTTCATTTATAACTGCATAGCAAATTATCAGACTCTACCAATTGACTCTTAACCTTTTTGAAGTGAGGAAGCACCTTTGATCATAAGAAAAATTCTCACGGATCACTAAAATCAAATTGTCAAAAAACAGTTAAAAATAACATTAATTACAAATATATAAATGAAATTTATTTGAGGCGAAAATAATTTAATGTGATATTAGAGCTTGTTGGCTTTTTGCAAATTTCAGCGGTATTTGGTCCAATATTTGATATAACTACTCTCAATTCTTCGTCTTAAACACCGGGCAAGCCACAATTCACTAATAAAACATGTCTTGCCTGATATTTATGAAAGACCTAATTTACACACAACACAATCAAAATAAAAACACATAAAAGATTACTAAATCAGAGGGCCTATATATTATCAATATAAACGCAAAGGTAATCATTTGCGTGGAAGTGCCTAGTGACCGAAGGTGCCACTACCTAGCTATTATTTGTGCAACTCAAATAACATACAGCAGATGAACCAACATTAAATTTCAGCTTTCATAATTACGTGGACCACCGGTTAGGAACCACTGTTGTATCCTCCAAAAGCATCTCGTAATTTACGAACACTCCTAAAGGCTTTAATTTAATCAATCCTAACAAATTAAATGAATTGGAATAGTAATTCAAGTAATTCTAAGCCTGACAGTCATGTAAGAAAAGTCTTGGTATTACGTTTAATAGATTTTTGATATTAATCAAACTTTTAAGTCCGCCCTTGCGAGTATTACTCAAGAGATGTGGTATCGGTCCTTAGAGCCTCTTTAGTATATCTTGACTAGAAATGACTCCTTCAGAGTATATTTTCTACAATATTGTAACAAATTCGTATAAATTACATTTTACATTTTAATTTTTCATCATCCACTTGATTTCCTTAAAATAAAAATTGTAAATGTTATCTTATTGATAAGTTGATTTTTAAATTTAATTCTTCGCTTGTCCTCACCAAATCTCCCAATTTGGGCTCCTATACTCTGCTTGACATTTGAATCATTTATTTAATACTTATATATTAACCCTGTAAGTGTCAAAGAGCGCGATCGCGCTCCTAAATACACCGGTCGAAATGCCAGAAGCGCAAACTAATACGATCTCTATTTTATACTTGTCGATTTTTGTTTATTGTTTTCTTATTCCGAATGCGTATTTATGTGACTACTTAAAGAGAATGGGGCACCCACTTCCCACGCCTGATTAGTTCGCAAAATTTCTATTTCCCTCGGGCAAGGTGTCACTTTTAGTTAATTCACTTTAATCATGTTGGTACTCAAAGGGTTAATAATTTCGTATACCAGTAAATAAATAATCAGTTTTACATTTTTTATAATTAATTACTATTCCACCAATTATATACATACAGTAAATTCGGATAAGTATCACAGAAGGTGAATCAATGTTTTTACCAATATAAAATAAGGATTGACAGACATCCAATTTTAATGAATATATATTTGATTTATTGTTTTGAAAGTTTTATTTATCCAGAAAAATAGCTGCTGTAACGCTTATCGAAAATTTACTTTTATAAATGTAATAACTAATCAAGCAAATCATTCTAGTTTCTATATGATATTAGCAATTCTGTCAAGTATTAATTCTAAAGCATTTTTTGTAAATAAGAACTTTATAAACGATAATTATGCCAATTGAATTATATTAAAAAGTATAATATTATTGAGAAAAGTTATTTTAAAACCGATTAACAGAATAAAAAAAACTTGAATGTTCTAGTAAAATGTGCATAGAAAATGTAAAAATATCAAATTATTGATTCTTTCCGTATGCTTCTAATTTTTGTGAGATCTTCGTTAATATTTTTACTATTACTTGTTTTCCAAATGATTCGCGACCGATAATTATTTAATAAGTCTGCGTGACATGACAGACCTGTGGATGCTGAGTTATCTACTATATTGTGGTGATCTCGTTTAGTATTCAGATCTCATCCAAGTTCTCAACCTCACATTCTAACACATACTTAAAAGATAAAAATAGTTAAAAATAATCAAAATAGCCGAGTTGGTGTTCCTAATTTTGATTGAGATTTAATATATGGCGTTTCCAAATGTTGATCAGCTTCTTATTAATTCAATTTGTTTTTATACTTGAAAGTTTTAAATTTTTTAAAAAATGAATACCGAAAATGAATGATTTTTCTCATCGATTAACAACTTTAGTTGATGTTTTATCAGCTGGAAAATCCTTAAAAAATATAAACATAAAATTATCACACAAGATCAATGAAAAGTTATACACATTTAAGTGCTAATTTTTTCTGAATGTGAGCAATAAAACCAGTATTTGATATTTAATTGAAGGCTGCATGATGCTTAATTAAGTTGGAAATATGTCTTTCAAAGCTTGATTTTATCAAAAAATATTATGTTTAAATTAGGGGCTTCCAACATTTTGGACTTACATATGTCTATATTCACTGAAATCACACATCATGGTCCAATTCTAGCTCTATTTAACTCATTGTAAACCCTCTGATTTAAATGAAATAAAGAGAAACAAACAATTATGTTATTGAAAAAGAAATCTTTTGAAACTATTTCAATATGTAAATTTCCGGCTTGTCATTTAAACAATAATTATAAAATAATTTATCGTAATTAAACTGTTAAATAAATATTTTCAGTTATCTTTATCAAAAGTTAAAACATGAGATATTGTTACTTATAGTGTACTGATAGGTTAGTTGCAAAATTGTATTTAGATCAAAAGAATTGTCATAAAGAAACTGGAAGCATTACTAGTAGATATAAAAATGACTAATTACTAAAAATATAAATCATACTTTTAATATAAATCAAAGTTTTGTCTAAGTTTGACAGCTTCTTCAAAAACAAAAAAAATGAATAACTTAGTCAAGAATAAATTTATTGAAAAATAGAAGTGACGTAAAAATTAAAACAATCTATACTCATAGAAATCACCATCACAATCCACTATAGCCTCTAGTTGGGTCCAGAATCTGGCATATGAGATCCTCGTGGTGTCTCTTTAAAAGAGTCTCAAACGCTTTCCTAATATTTTAAATCAGCGGAGTTTTGGTGTTACGGACAGTGTGGTTGATTCCTTTTTCTGCCACATCCAGACATAATAGTCATAGTATTGCAACCAGGTGAGTTAGGGAGATGAATGATGGGATTGGTAAAATCGTCAAACATTCTCTGATAAACATTCATGAGTCTTCCCATTGGTATGGGAGGAAGCTGCATTTTGCTGCTACGCGTGACATCCAGAAGTCACTTCTCAATCAAAGGTTGACCACGGTGTACAGCAAATCCACATAGTCATTCGGATTGAGCCTGAGACTGTTCAAATATGTGATGGGGCATGAAATCACACTCACTGGAGACTCTTCCAAAAATGATCACAGTTTGGGGAAACTTGGTATTGACACAAGGAACGTCTGTTGTTTTAGGAGTTGAGTAGCTGTTCCTGACAAAAATTATTTTCATTACAGAAGAAACATTGTCCGAGATTGAACAAGAGGTTTGGCTTTATTCAAAAGTTTCTTTGAATTTGTCAGGTGGTTTTTCCGAGTCGTTTTAGTACGAAGTTGACATTCACGCCTCTTCTATGAATAATAGCGGATAGTTAATAGTTAAAAATATATATAAAAATATATATAAAATATATATAAAAGCCATCATCGTGGTGGAAACTGCAACACCCATTTCCTACACCATAGCTTCCATTTCTTCATTTCAATTAATATTTTCATCAAGGGTATAGTTAAAACGAAAGAATAAAAAAATAATTAAACTGTCAAATTTATCCCAAAAACCAATCTCTTTTATTAAAAAGAAAATGTCAAATTTAGTTGAAACACCCTGTATATATAGAGTATTGTCATAAGTAAACGGATACCTCATAAAATAGAAAAAAATGCTTAAAATAATTAGTAACATCGCATTACAAGAACTACAATAAAGTTAAAATACAGAATTTATATCGCCTTTTCGATAGTCGTTGTGCGAAAGCTAACTATGATTGGTTTCGCACACTATTATCTTCTCATTGACTATACAACCGAGCTCGTTTCCAAGGGCAAAGGATATGAGAAAAAAGCCTCATTACTTCTGAGAACGTGTTATCTTTAGTGATGAGAGTTCCTTCCAAGAATACGATAACACTTGTCTCCATTCCACTGTGAAACGCAGCATCTCTGTTGTGGTATGGGAAGCTATTTGATTCAATGAAAAATCAAATATAACGTCTAATCAAATTTTAACAATCATTTCCGATGAAGCTTTTGTTCAAATATTGATCCAATTTGTCTATTCAACTACAATGAAGTTTTAGATATGCTTTTGACCTCAATTACAAAGAATAAAATGTCTAACAACAAACATATTTCAATAAATAAATCTATGGATTTATAAACATGAGAAAAGATTATTGGATAATAGTGAAATAAAAACTAATTCGCACCAAAACATAATTTATTATCCACATTTTTAGATTAATTGTGACTCAATTAGTTAAAAATATATATAAAATTGTAATCAAAGAAATTTATAAAAAAATATTTAGTATTTCATAACAAATAATATAAATATATAAGAGAGTTCTGAAATAAAAAGTAGTAATATTAAAATTTTTAATAAATTAATATTGTCTATCTAAAATATAAATTCTTCAACGGTGAAGTGTAAATTTATATAAAGGTATAAATTTATTTATGTTTATATTACTTATAAAATGATTACACACACTCTCTTGATCTGAAGTATATAACGCAATTATGATTAAAAAAATAAAGTGATATAATATTCGTGTGATATTAATTATACTTTGATATTTTTTTTCATTGTTTTGAGCAAATTGGTATAATAAATTCACATTTAGATAATTATGACTTAAACAAGCTAAAACCTTTAATCTAAACTAAATCCTAATGTCTGCAGTACGCATTTTTATTAGTCTTTTCGATAGTATTTTTGCTCTAGAATTTGTATTCTCTATGTACTTCGCCATTTTTTCAAACAATCACCAAGAATTACACAACAAGAAATTATTCGGGAATCAGATAAAGTACGTGGTTTTCAAAATTACTATTCGAGCATTAACAAAATGTTAAATTGTTAGTGATTGTTCGTAAATTACGTAACGCCAGATCTGGCATTTTTTACCCTCTTCTCCCTTTTGTAACAGACTTTGTAACAAAATTTATATTCGGTCTCACTCCTCGTAACATTCCGTAACACATTTTCAGACTTATTTCAATAAACAAAAAAATGTAAAATAGCCACTAATATTCATACATAATTATCTGAATAAATATATTTTTAGTAACATTTTATACATCTTTGAATGTCACAGATGTGATTATACAATTTCAATTCGACATGAACAACAATCTAATGACTACCATTGGTAAGAGAGAAAAATTTATCATCTAGAAAAATTTAATTTTAATCAGTTTAAAAAGTTATGTTATTTCTTCATATAATTTTATAAGGTTGTGGAATTGTGAATTCAGGTTATAATAAATAATTGATCCAGTTCATTCTTTTCTTTCTATAATATCAATTTGATTGTTAAAATTATGTAATTTTATTTTCGATTTCTATTATGAACCAAATTATTTTATATGGCGATATTAAGGTTTCGCCCGTGGAATTTTATAAAAAATATACAATATTCAAGAATATTAGGCGGAGGACAGGAAAAATCTTTTTGTTAAAACCCAATTTTGAAAATTTGCCATTAATTAATACAAAATTTATTTAAACAATTTTCCTCATAACAATAAAGAAAGAATTATTGGAATATAATATAAGAAATAAATAAAAATCTTGCCAAGTTCAATTATTTATTTTAAAGATTTTCAATGGATAGTATCGCACAAGATATCATTAAATAGTAATTCTAATCAGTCTACTTCGAATGAGATCAATTTACAATATTCAATCCAAACTTACTGTTTATTGTGCCACAAAAATCAAAAATTCATAATAAAAATTATTGAAAATCAGAATTTTTTTTGCCAAGCTTCATTTCATTGTTGGCGTCCCAGTAATTTTGGATTTTATATGCAAATCATTTTTATTTATGATTAAATTATAATTTATAAATGATTTCCAATCGCATTTATTACTATTTTATCACTACTTTCCTTTTTAACGACTGAGCATTGCTTTGTATATCCGTTTCTGTATATCATTTTGTAATTTCTGAATATTAATCATAAACAGGGCTGTATTTGATCATCATATTTGATCATTTCCCCATGCACAAACACAAACACACAAATCTGTTTATCATGAGGATGATTTGTAATTTTTACTATTTGCATGAAAACTAAATAAATAAAATATACTTGTATATTTTACAAATACTTAATTAGTACAATAATTCGTTTTATTTTTCATTACAATTAATAGGAAAAGAAAATTGCTTCTTTGTTTTTAATAACTTCACAACTAAACAAATTCCGAACTTGTAAAACAACATTTTTAAAATTTCGTATAAAAAATCAAAGAAAATTTGAAAAGGGAAAATTCGGTGCCTGTTTGTTTGTTATAATTTGTTAGTTTTCAAAACCAAACCTTCCAGTATCAGATATAAGACATTGTTAATTATTTAAGTTAAAAAATAAATAACATTGAATGTAGAACACAGATTTTTATTATTTTGATGACTTATTATCTCATTATAAAGTATACCATTGTTTATCACAGTAATATTTATGTCTTGTTTTTGGGAACAAATTATTTTTTTACCCGAGAATTAACGAAAACGCATTGAAAATTCTAATATATAAAACAGAAATCATAATGTAACTAAAAACCGATTCTTAATAATATTTTGTTTAATTTAATTTACAATAAATTAAACATCAGATAAAATTGAGGTAAAGGGAACTTGCTCCTTGTCCCAAAGGCCCGTTGCTTTTGTGCTCAATCGGCATTAAAGCGGCTTTAACTCAATTTGTCTTATAAATTTTTTTCGAAATGTCCTAATTTCTATAGGCCTCTTCGATAAATTATACCAACAAATTACTACCAGACAAGGCTTACTTACATTTGTGAATATTTCTAATAAGTTTAGTGCTTATTTTATTAGGTTTTTTTATTAATGCATCAGCTATAGTATTTGACGAATAATAAAATATGTACAATGTTTATATATTAAAAATATACGCCTAAAAATAATTATTTTACTTTATTTTATAATTATTTAGTTTGTAAAATATATTTCTTTATATAGGAACAACTTATAAAAAATTAAAGACACTTGATAATTTCTTAATGTCAATTGTAAATGGAGTGGTAAATATATTTAAATACATACTCAAATAAACTCGGTAAGGATTTTATTAATAAAAATCGCCATTAGTACATCTTTTTCACTATATAAATTTCGATAGCATCACTATCATCATCAGGTTACCTACATTCACGACGGATGAATATATATACTATATTGATAATATATAAATTTTAAATTATAAATAAAAATTTTTAATAATCGTTCTTTTTAAAAACAATTTTCAATAATCAATTATATTTAAACTTTTAAAATTATTAAAAATATTATTTTAATTATTTAACATAACTATTATTAATATACATCAACATACAAAAACTTAATTAAAAGCATTCAACACACAAGTATTCACTGCATTCTACACATTGATTTTAGGATTAAAAGTTCTTATCAATAATGCTTCACTTATCACACGCTCAAAACAATTATCAAAATTTTTTGATAAGATTTTAAAATCAGACATTCCTAATTCTCTCATACAGACTTTATTGTGATCCTTAATATTGAACACTCCCTTATGATTTAAAATTTATATATTTTATAATTTGTTTATATATTATCAATATAGTATATATATTCATCCGTCGTGAATGTAGGTAACCTGATGAACTAGTGATGTTATCGAAATATATAGTGAAAAAGATGTACGAATGGCGATATTTAAATACGGTTGGTGTTTAATGAAATATTGAAACAATATCCTCAAAATCATAGTAAAATGGTAATTGGTGCCACTTATTTCTCACTGTTTACATATGTATATGTTCACCAGAGTTTCACATCATTGTTATAGGAAAGTGTCACACTGTATGCCTGGATATATTGTAGATATATTTCCAGTACATGTACCCCACTCGTTAATTTGTTTTAAGATTAAGCGACATGTACTTCATTAACGATATTTAAAAGCCACATTCAGATCGAGTGTTTGTTTTATTTTAACTTGATAACATCTGCTTTTCCACGGTCGACTAATCATTAAAACACGACTACTGGTTCAACAAATCTACTTGAATGATAGGAATTTTACAATTAAAACCCATTGTTGTCCATTATTTTCTCTATGATGTGAAAATCGTAAATTGTTAGGATTTTTTTCTTTAAATTTAAAAATATTTTTCAGTGTAAATTTTTTAAAAATGAAATTTTGAAACATCGAAAAGCAAATTTATAATTTTTAATAAATATCAAGGACGATGAAAGGTAATAATAATTGTCGGCTTTTCTACGAAACAAAATTGTTTTCTGAATTTCTATGGTTATTTTTTATTTAGAAAATTTTGAGTGCCATCATTATTCTACATGCTGCTACATAGTACATAATAATTGTCGTGTTATAAATTTGCTAAATTAAATGATGTTAAAACATTTATTTGAAAAATTAAATTTGATATTTTTATATAATAAATGGTTACTTAAATATCTAAAAAAATTATCACAACAATTTTCCAAAAATTATTTTTCTATTTTGTTTAAATACTAGTTAAAAATATAGAGGAGATGTGGGGCACTTGATCCCCTTTTTATTTTCTGTTTAATATTATGTTGTATAATAAAAAAGTTCACTTACCAAAAAATCAAGTCAACAGCACGTGGAAATTAAAATTAACATAAACACAATGTTCGTCGTAAACAGGTCTTTGATATTTGGTTAATTTTCACGTTTGGTGTGCCAACATCGATTATAGACGAAAAATCAAAAAAGCACAAAATTTGAAATAGGGATTAAGTGTCCCACATCTCCCCTATAATTTGGTGAAAGTCTAGGAAAATATTTAATTTAAAACTTTTTAAATATTTCTAATGAATACTTTAATGAAACTTGAGAGCTTAACGTTTTCATTTCTTCATCTTTGATGTATTATTTACGATTTCGTTTACTTGCATTCTTTATAGTCTTCTAATTTCTATAGTCTGAAAAAAATGAATTGAAATCTGATTGTGATATGCCTCAAGTTAAACTTAAATGCAACCTCGTGGTAGTACAAAATACTACCAGATTGGAGACACGAGTACCGTGTTAAATGTGCTAAATGAATTCTAAGTATTGAAGGTTAAATCGAATGGAAATGCTTGGTGGCCCATTTTTTACCCATTTCACGACACAATCCACTTTTAGGGACTACTGATATTAATGACCATTAGATATTGATTATGAAGAATAAAAAAATTTAATTCTAGGTGTTAAACTCGTAAATGTTAGTAGGTAAATGTAAGTCCTGAATAAAGTATGTTTTTAAATGTTCTAATGTTGCGGTTTTTACCCCAAATTATTAAAATATTTATTATTAAAATTATTAAAATACAATTTAAATTATGTATGATTTATAAATTATAAAAACTAAATATATCATTGTTATAAAATTGAGGACTACATATAAATAAGATGTATCATTTTTTATATCACGAGTTTAAGCAAAACTGCTATTATTACATTTTTGTTTTTTACAATAATCATTTAAATCAAAAAAAACCATTGTTAATAAAATCATTTATCATTTTCACCTTTGATCTGTTTTCATTTACAATTTCGTTTATCATTATTTTTTGTCGGCTATAGATCAATATTTAATTGTCGATAAGATAAATTATGAAAAAAATAAATTGTAAAGACTTAATTGCTGGCTATCAAAATAAAAAAATAATATAGGTTAAAGATTTTCGGTTTTCATCCTACTTTAAGTGCAAATCTTTTCTCTGACTTCCACTTTTTACCAACAATTTATATTTACAAAGCTGTATTTCTAGAGGAGGAAGCACAGATTGCTGAGGGTCACCTTATTTGATATTTGTTTAAGTAGTTATAATAAATACCTGAGAAAATATAGTTTATAGTTTTCTATTTTCATTAACATTTTCTCGTTTGTATAAAATAGTATACAAATGTACCATACAATAACATCTGTTAATATGTATTTAAACAAATTAAACATATTTTTTTTCAAAATTGCTAGTCACTTTTCGTTCCCTCTACTCCCTCATTCTCACGATGTCATATTATGTGAATAATCAATCAAAGTAGAGATTTAATTTTTCCTATGTGTATGTCTTTATATAATATATTTTTATCATGATTTAGGTATTGTATTTTAATTCTTTTTCTGTGTTTATTTTTTCCGAGCCATGTCCCCCAAATGTCTAAATTATGAAAAAGTTGTTTTGTTCTATTTATTGATGAGTATATTTGAGCCGTTTATTATGAAAGTGACCTAAGCCCATTTCAAAATAAAAATTTTTATCATTTCTATTAATCAACTAATTTTCGCTTTACAAAATCGTAGTGATTTTAAATATTATTTATAATTTATTTCAAAATGAAAAGTGAACGCAAAAATATAATTTAAATAGTTAGTTTAATTTTTTTTGATAAATGAACTTAGGTACTTTCAAAATAAATGCTCTTTTATATTTTCTATTCCAAGAAATAAATTGTTTGGATTCTGAATTTCTAAATACTTTTTCTCTCATTGCAATCAACATATTTTGTCTTAGTTAAAATCTTTGACAATCGTATTGACAATGATTCCGTTCTAGATTTGCGCAACAATCCATTAATCAATTTAACCGCCCAGGTATATGAACCGGAATCGACCGGGAAAAATCTTATCCGACACCTTCTAGAGCAATATTATCATAAAAGTAAGTTGTTTAATTGTTGATCATTAACCTTGTAAATAAGAGTTGTTTTATTTTCTTGGAAAATATCTGCCAACCAATAATGAGTCATTTCATGACGTAAACGCTTCTTCATGTCAAAACAAAGCGAAACATGAATCTAATTTGTTATAGAATATCTCAACAATTCCGTCAAGCGTGACTTGAGAATTCTTATATTATTTTTATTAAAATATATTATTAAATATTATTTTTAAAAATAATTATAAATATTAAGTTATTGTTACAATTGTTATATATAATTGATATATAATTATCATAAGTTTGTAATCTTTTCACAGCATTAATATGAAATTAATTGATGCAAATCCGATTTAATATTATTATTTTCTTTCTAAAAAACTTTGAGTAATTATTTTATTGTTCATTGTGACTCATTTTCATTAACAAATAGGCTGGTTGAAATAATTATTGATTAACGATTACTTGTTTTTCATTGGTCGCTTTTACTATATCAATTGGAATTTTTCTATCCTTTGTATAGCCGATTTTTCTTCTCTGTATTTCTGTAATTCCTCTGTTAGCAACTACTAAATTTCAAATTTATTATTCTTCAATTCTACTATTTTACAATCGTTTCGAAATTTTATTTGATTGAATAGAAAAATCAATCAAACCGAACATTGACTGGAATTTATATTTTATATTATATACAACTGAAGAGTTAACATTTTTTAATTATGAGGAATAATCGCAAATTAAAAAACATGACTTCTCACTTTTCAAATGGAAATGAATTGGATATTTACACCATTAAAAATTCTTCGAAAAGTCGGAAATCAAACGCGTAAATTACGTACAGAATTCAACAAAATCTTTTAAGAAAAACCGCGAAGACGAATGGAAAATTGAAATTTGATTCTAATAGTGATAGTGGTAATAATAATAACAATAATAACACAAATAAAGATTTTATTAAAACCCAATCAATTGAAAAAGAACAATCGATTTCAGAAGTTGTTATCATTTATCTAAAGCTTTGGATAAGGAATCTATTTCTAATGATGTAAGAAATTCTAATTCTGGAGTTCATACATTATTCCATTATACACCGAATCAGCGAGTTGAGAAAATAATTCGAAAAAGGATAAATGTCCAGTTTGCAATTATTTAAAACGTCAACGGATTCAATCAACCGATGCAGTGTTAGAGTCTCGAAACAATGATTTAATCTATTAAATCAGACAGGGTTTCGGGTGAAATCCGCCAGTGAAGGATCGGAACCTAAAATCACTGAAAGTGTTTCATCATACTCTTCGAAAAAACTATCATTCACTTTTGAGTTTTCTTATCCTAACGATTGTGACAGTTCCGATTCAGCTTTTTGCAATGGAATTAGTGTCGATTTAACTAACTGTGAAAATGTTTCCTTTAGAATTGAAAAATTATCGGAAATTTCATCTAGATATTACTCCAATTCATTTTCATCAATGAATAATAATGATTATCAATCTCACGCGATTTCTCAGAAACACAATTTAATTAATCAAAACTTTAGCAGCAATAATTTCTCACTCAATAACTTTTCGAGTTTTTCTCTCAGTCCCTACGTATCAGTTCTAATACCAAATAGCCTTAAAAGTGTTTCTTTGTCAGTCTAATTTAAACATTTTGCTATGAATGTCGCAAAACACCACCAAGTTCATTTTCAAACTTTAATTACAGTTGTAGCTCATGTAAAGTTTGTAATTATAATGAATATTCCGATCTTATTTCCAAATCGGCTTGTGTCATTGCTGAGCCAATCCAATCATCACGTAGCAATGATATATTTGATTCCTTGAAGACCTGTCTAATACCTCAAAGATTTCTCAATTATTGTGAGTTGAAGATAAAATATTTTTTTAGGTTAATCAATTCTTTATGCGACATTTCTTTTTCCCACTGTAGTTCTGGACACTTTTTTTCAACCTTCGTTCAGAATACCTTTCAATTTTTTTATATTATAGTATTAAATTATAATTAATATGAAATAATGTTTGGTTTAGATAAGATTGTTGCTCCACCGAATAGGAAATTGGCATATCATTGAAAAACCTTCCGATGGGAGTAAGTTTATAAAACATTGTTTTTCAAAATTTCCTTGAATTTAAATCTTTTATAAAAAAAATCATAAATTTTACGTTGACTCATTAACTTACCTCGTTCGTTACCATGTCGATAAAATTTAACTTTTTTAATTCATTTTAGGAATTTCTTATGTAATGACAATATATAAAATAATGTCTCTTCATACATTATGATCTTCATTAACAAAAACAGTATATAACATTTTCCACAATATAAAATTTATATTTTTTGATATTTTAACGTCAAATTTTCGATAATCGCCTTTTTTTTTTAAATATAAGTAAAGAGTAAAACTTAGAGTGCTTTGCATTTGTTTCTATTATTATTTCATAAATTATTTTTACATAAACAAAATATTTCTTAATATATTAATTTAAAGTTTATTTGTTTTCTTAAATTGTTTGAAAATTTGATCCAAATGTCAGAAAATAAATAATTTTGAATATTTTGATCCTGCTAAAAACAAAAGAAAATATTATAATTGTAGTGAGATAAGTATAAATGAGATTATCGAACATTTATGAATGATAGAGTTGGTGTAGAAGTTTGTACAAGTAATAACAATAATTTTTAGATATGGATTTAATTGTTTATTTAAACACGTTAATACTTATTTACGAAAACCTAAATTTGCTATTTCTATATCTGTCTACCATCCACTGATTTTCGATCTCAAAACGTATGTTCGTAATTGGTTATCCAAAAGAAATCACAGCGCCTCAAACACCTGATTGAAATACAGGAAAGTTCAAAAATGTAACTTTAAAACAATCAATTGAAATTGCATTCTTGTTCCTATTTAAAAAAAAATTAAGTCCTGGTAACATTAAATTTTTTTTGTAATAATTCCAGATAAGAAATTATGGCTATCGGCTTGAATAAGGGTAAAATAACACTTGAAAAAAGAAGTATCTAAAATTTCTGTTACATAGTACAAATGTGGTCTATAGTCGTAATGAAAATAAATGAAATGTTAAATTTGTGAAATAGTTTTAAGACATTTTATTAACGTGCAAAAACGTATTTTATAATTATAAAAATTTTTTTTTGCTTCTATTGGGATTTGTTTGACAATGATTTAATTCACTTTAAGTGTCATTCACATTGATGTGCTACAATGTCCTCTGTCAAAAATATGCTACATCTCACATGTATCCATATTGTCCGGCATTTGCATTAGATTGGGAATATCGAAAAAGGGGAATTCTTGAAGAAATTTGGAAATATAAAGCTGATATTATCTGTCTTCAAGTAAAATTTTATTAATTTTGTCATTTATATGTATTTATAACATTATTCATTGTTTCATTGTAAATCACATTACCATTAAGGGTTCTGAAATTTAATCTATTGAATTTTAAATATTTATATTTCATTTATATATGTCCCTAGTAGATATGACCATCCAGATACCTTGTTTTATCGGAAAATCTCATTTTTAAAACATTTTGGTCTTTTTTTCAAAATAAATTAATTAGTAACGCATTTTTTGCTGCTATAAAATTTATTATCAAATGTCAAAAGCCCGAATGAAAAACCAATTTATACAAAACTGGTTATATATTTAATTTCGAAATAAATACAATTCGTGATAAATTATCATATTTTGATTTTTGTGATTAATTCATGCTGAAAGTACGAATATAATAATATAGCATTGGTTTGAAATCATTTAGTTTTTAATAGAATATTTTTTGTAATCCCCCGATAGAAATATTTACATGTTACTTTTCAATCCATTTTATATTCTATTTTTAATACAATTTTTATGAACATTTATTTCTTAGAAATTTCTTGATTGTTAATATTTTATTGTAATCCAAATACATAAACCTAAATTTATTAAAATACAAGAAAGGAGCTTTTTCTATCACGGTGTCCTTTTATTCTTTATCAATGGTTTTATACTCTGTTTTATTCTAAATATTTTAATGATTGTTTATTACGTATGTTAAAGCTTGGCGACAATTTCAAAATTTCAAGTGATGTTTTTCCAATGTCTTTCACATATATTAGAAAAAAAGAATATTCTAAAACTACATATTAATACTAATTAAGCTTGTACTTTTAATATTGTAATGCATCATCACAATACGCATTCTGTCTTACTTTTTTCAATTATACTATTCAAACGTTGATACAATTGCTTTCTCTATAGTTTACTATAATACCAGTGACGCAGTATTACAAAGTACTCATTCAATATGTTGAACAAATTAACGATCCTTTTCCAAAATATGGTTTGCAGGCCGCATTAAACAATAATTTTGGCGACCTTGAAAGTTTGTAACAAAAGCTTCATGTCAAAGGGAGAGGTCACTAAACAAGACATTTATAAATAAAAAGCAGAATATTTTATCTCAAAAGTGTTAGTTGGTGAAAATGTAATGTCACTTCCAATATTGTTCAAGTTACTTATTATTTCTTTTTTATCCGCTTCACATTTTGTATTTGAAATTCTTACAGTAAATTGTTTTTATTTTTCGCTTAGGGGACAAATAAATTAGAGAACGTTTGTTACAGTCAGTTTTTATAAATTCAATTAGGAGGGCATTTAATGGGGTTTGTGCATAATTAATTGAAATCTATAATTAAAGGAGTGTATTAGGCTAAATTTAGCTTGGAAGTGTTTTCAATTATGTACTTTAAATCAGTATATTTTGTTGAATCATCGACTAAGTTAATCTTATTCATTATTATTGAGATTGTGGTTACTAATAATAAATATAGTTCGACATACTCGTTTAAAACTTTGACTTTTCTCTCCACTGTTAGCTGCTGTGTTTCTGTTGACTACTGCTATACAGTTGTTAATGTTATTCTGTTCAAGAGCTGAACGCATGTCGCTTCTTCTATTTCTTTTCCATGAGTAGCTGTAATCATTCGCAAGGTGACTTTGTTTTCAATCTGATGGATGAATGTTCACTCCCTATAAATTATATCACTATAATTCTCTTCTCCTTTCTAGCAACCCTAATTATTATTATTTCTATTATTATTATTATTATTATTATTATTATTATTATTATTATTATTATTATTATTATTATTATTATTATTATTATTATTATTATTATTTTATTATTATTATTATTATTATTATTATTATTATTATTATTATTATTATTAATATTATCATTAATCTAATAGGAGTTAGAACATCTCAATATGAGAATGTTTTTTCTGTTGAATTGCGAAAGAGAAATTATGATGGTTTGTTTGTACCAAAAAGTAGATCAAGAACGATGCATGAATCTGATTCTAAATGTGTTGATGGATGTGCAATATTCTGGAAAGTCGAGTGGTGAGTTTATATTCTAATAACAAATCATTTTTATGGGATTAAATTTTAATTCAATAAAAAGTTCATTTTATTTATAAATATCCAATGAGATTTTGACATGCGTATTTACTTTTAAAATCAATTTCATTTTGTTTAATTTGATTATTATCGACTATTAGTCTATTAAAATTGGGAAATATGCTAATTGTTGGTAACTATCCGAAATCGTGTGTCAGTAATGGTGTTTATAATTTAGTAAATAATGAAATATCCATTTCAGTTTTGAAAAAGTCGACCACGTAACTCACGAATTCATGCTGTCTTGCATTGGTGTCAGCAAAAACCCAGCCCCTGAGTTACTGAATAGAGTCATGAATCGTGACAATGTAGCTCTTAGTATAATTTTAGAGGGTTAAAGATCCAAGTAATAATCAATTCATTGAAGTTTATTCTTAATTCGGGTTTTGTTGAAGAAATGAACAAAAGAAAACTCTGTGTATCGACAGGTCACATCCATTGGGATCCAGAATATAGTGATGTCAAATTAATTCAAACTCTGTTTTGGTCATCGGAATTGTGGAATTATATTAGGGATTATTACAAGTCTGAAAATTTGCTACATTTAAGTCCTTGTGATGTAAATATTTATTTATAAAAGCACCAAAATGTTAACGAAAAAATTCAGATGCCTGTGATTTTGTGTGGGGACTTTAATTCTTTACCTCAATCGGGAGTTGTGGATTATTTAATCAAAGGTGAAGTAGAACGGAGTCACGTTGATTTTCGAGAGTTTGGTGATAAATATTTATTCAACGAGTGGAGCGCAATGCAAGATGAGTTTGTTGAAAATGATGTATTAAAGCATAGATTCAATTTCGATCGAGCCTATAAGGATGAGCATGAAAGCGGGCTTAAGTGGACTAATTACACGTAAGTGACATTTGATTGGATAATTGAGTGGGAAATTTGCATAACATCGTTAAATCATTGATTTTATTTAAATGTCACTGGTTATTATAGATTAATCGCGTTCCCGCGCAATCGCAATGCAACGAACATTTCATTAATTAATTATGAATCACAGATAATAATCGATATTTTCTTGATCGAGATTACTTTAAATATTAATTTAAATTTTATTGAAATGATATTTTTTCAATCAATTATAATTTTTATTTATTCTTTTTTGGTTCGATATATTCTATAAAATCCATTATTTTATAAAATAAAAATAATCATTATTTCAATATTTATTTGTTTATGTTTTATACAATATTTATATTTTGAATTGTTTCATTGAATCGGTACTTTATAGGACTTCAACTGATACTAACTAGATATTGTACAAGATTCACTTTTTCCATTCAAATTTGCATTAAAACCTTGATTAACATTTCAGAGACAATTTGATCGATTAAAATAGTGTATTTATGATTTTGCACAAATTATGACAAAAATATTTTTACTTTGTACTTAGTATTTTTTAAGACAGCAATTTTTTCTAATGAATTTATTTAAACAAAATTAGATGATCTTTGTATCA
>CAUHTR010007700.1:72583-85050 GCA_959609185.1 Schmidtea polychroa
TGTATCAACTAGTTTATTTGACGTTTCAATTTTAATTTTATTCATAATATATTTTCTTTCTGCTTCTTCTTAATGCACAACAATACAATTTCGTTTACGATAAAAATTATAAGTTTTTGTATGATAAACTCACTGTTCGTATATGAGATTTTCCCCAACTATTTATTTATTTTCTGCATTGTCATGAGTAATTAGTGAGAACCAATTGGACAAAATGGATATAAATGAAACTATTACTTGGCTATCAATTTATTTTAAATCTATTAAAGTTGAAAACTATCATTATATGAATTTAATTAGATGTGAACCGTTTTGGACAAAAATACTTTGATACATAAAATTTAGCCAATATACGCGATTTATGAAATTTAAAAAATATACTAAAAATTTTATATAATATATATAAAATTAACGCAAAAATAAAGAAGCTCAATACTGGCAATATAATATAACAATTAATGACCGATAATTTTTTAATTGTTTTTGAATGGTAATACTACTAACTACATGTTACATGATTAATCTTCTTGCTTTTGTCAAGAAAAACTGTCGATGAGATCATTGAAATCTGTTTCCTCCATTGTTAATTGATAGTGTTGCGAGAATTTTCAACCATATTTTATGCTAGAAAAACTTGCTAGAAACAAGGTTCTCTTTCTTTTTTAATTAAATGACAATTGTAATCTTCGTTACAAAGATTTGACGAAGCAAGAAATTCACATTTTCCAACAAGAACCGGGAACTGTTGAAATCTAACATTTATTTATTAAATCACTATAGAAAAAGAAAATATTTCTCTTTGCAATTCAGCATCATGTAATATATCACCATAAATTTGTTTCTTCTTTTTGCAGACTCTGACGCTCCACAACAATTCCTAGATTATCATATATTGACATATTATTGCATTTTCTACTAGATTTCCTCTGCTTTTCATTAAAAATGCCTTCAAAGACTTAAGCTTGAAATCGCAATGTTGTATGTTTTATCCCTTTAGTTTGAAAGTAAACCAGTGTTTCGTTAATTTATTCAGAAACTGATTTACATAAGCCGATTATGTATATTTTATTGTAATATTTCTTTAATAATAATAATAATAATAATAATAATAATAATAATAATAATAATAATAATAATAATAATAATAATAATAATAATAATAATTAATATATCTATTTATTAATTATTAATATTTATATAAAAAATTTACTATGAATCAATAAAGATATCGATGTTTTTTTGATATTCACGAATTTTTGGCACTGGCTTTTTCGATTGATTGTAGTTTGAAATTAGATTTATATTCATGCAAAATCCAAATAACTCGAGCAAAATTCTAGAGTAGACTGAAAAGAATTTTTTTCATAATTTGAACTTCTCACTTAATTAAAAGCTTATATTATTATTTACTAATTATTATTTTTATAGACCGCAGTACAGCTGTCTTAGGATTACTAAAATTAATTATAAATTTGTTTGTTTTTTATGGTATGTCATATTATTTTGCAACTAATGATAGAAAGAATCAATTAACTATAAGTGTATTTTGTGACTTAGAAGGGAAACCAGTTATTTATTTGATTAAACATACTATTTATTTAAATTGTTTCAGAAAACTGTTGTTTGATTTTAAAATAGATCAAAATTATATTCAATGATATTTATTTATATACTCTTGCTATAAATATTAAGCAAATTCGATTATAATAATCATGACGATAAATGAGACTGTTGATAAATTTATTAAAAATTCTAAGGATCGATATTTAAAAATAGCTGGGTGATTTTTTTCTCGCTCTTTTTTATGTGAGCACAACCCCAATCAACCTCGACTTGTCCATAAGTGACTGTGTGATTGCGAACTCCAACCTCAAGAACAATTGCAATTGCAGTTGTGAGGTCCTCGTCGTCACCGCCATCGCTATTTTTTGTCAGATAAATAATCTTGAAATGCAATATTACGAGTCCCTTTTTAGGATGTAACACATTCTAGCATGGCTAACAATTAAATAAATGACAGTAATAATAAATTGTCAATTTAAAATACAAATTAAATAATTTTAGTATATTTCATACAAATTAAATTTGTTTCCTATACTAATTTTTAAAAGCCTTTTTATAGGTCTTTAAGATTATTAAAGCGTGCAACAAACTGTAAAATCAAGTTATTTCTTGGCCTCGTGTTAACTCCCTTATTTCAATTCAAAATGACAGTTTATTGACGGTCATCATAAATATAATTTTAATTATCTGAGTTAAAAAGGAGCCATGAGTTTCAGCCACAGACGTTAGCTTATATTTTGGCCTCAGTACTTTTGTTTTTTAAATAGTTTTATTTTAATTTTAAATTATTAAGTTAAATAATTTTTAAATTTCAATTTTTATTAAGTTTATACTTTGTTAGACCATTTCCAACCGAGTGATGCAGTATAGCGCTATGACATGATCATAGTGAACATCAGTTTGTATGCTTTCTGTTTTGTTTATATTTTTTTATTAAATTGTCGTCGACTTGCTGGTAATAGTGATAATAATAGTGATAATCGTTTGGAAAGGGTTAAAATAAAATCATAAAATCTTTAAATTTATTTAGTATAAATTGAAAAATAATTTATTTTTTAAACTAAAATATTTTTCTAAAGAAAAATTAATTAGTTCTTCGTAAAATTAAATTTAATACATATATTCTAAATCTACATATTAATACTAATTTGTCTTGTGTTTATGATACATCATTACACTTATTCTGTATAATTTTTTCAATTATGCTTTTCAAAAGTTGACACAATTGCATTCTTGATAGTAATTTCAGTGAGGTTTAATTACAGAGGGCCCACGCAATAATTTTAAAAAAGACACAGAAAGAACTAGCGATTATTCTTTAACATACTACTTATAGGCCTTATAGATAAGACTAGATATGCACCGAACTTTCTAGAAAGCTCCTAAAAATAGTGATAAGAAATTGATATATTTAAAAATAATTTTTTTAAAACATATTTTATTCATTTTCTATACAGTTAAATCCACTCATTTGGCCTCAACTATTTTCCTTGAAATTTTTAACCTTCGACACTTAAGTTGTGCAGGCCTGGTTTAGACCAACAGTTTTGTATAAGCCGTATTGAACAATATTTATAACGAATTGAAATGTTACCGAATGTAATCAGTGATTGGGCCATGTCAGTAATTATGGAATTATTTTTCTTACAAGAGCAATAAATTAAAGGTAACATTGGTTGACAGGATAAATTCACAGTTTTATAGCCTGTTCCATTTCTATGAATTCGTAATATAATACACTTTTCATTCCCGTCAGTCTTTCACTGAGTAGTTTTTTGTTCTAAAATAAAAGGTTCCTATTGATTTTGCCGCTTTTATAATTATATAATGATAATGAGTTTTGATACTAAGCTAATTGGTTGGATGTGTTAAATCTAGTGACGCTTAATAATTGTCCGTCTAACTATGTTTACAGAACATATTTTTGAAGAATGAAGGGCAGTGGCACTCCAATAATCTAGTTATTTTGGTCTTTCGGCAAAATAGTTGTTCAAGAACATAAAGCATTGATATTAAACTCATCAATTCCATTAAAGATTTCTAAATATGAATTATAGCAGTGCTTCTCAAACTTTTTTGTGTCGTGGACCGGTTATTTTTTCCTAATTCAAAAACATAAATTTTAATTATTAATATTTATTAAAAAAGTAACAAATAGACAATATAAAAAAATTATTAATTAATATGACGGGTGTGCCTGTTTGTTTTTAATAACTTTTTCGATCCGTGGTTCAATTGTGAATAATGCCACGCACAATTGTGCACGAATATTTTAACGCTTAAAAATAAAATAAAATTTACAAAAATATTCCATGCACCACCACCTTGAGAAGCACTGAATTATAGTTTACTCATATTATTTATAGTTTACTAATATTAATATTTACCAATATTAATTATAATTTACCAATATTATTTATAGCTTACCAATATTAATTATAGTTTACCAATATTAATTATAATTTACCAATATTATTGATAATGTTCAAAAATATTAAAATAGCATGCATTTAAAATACGCCTTTACGAAAATAGAGAGAAAAATATCCGAATGTAATAATTACGTGAATGTCGTTCAGGTATGATTTTCGGGGAATAATCGATTATATATTTTTCTCCAAAGAGCATTTGGGTTTGCTGGGAAATCTGAAACAGATTCCAGAAAGTTGGTTTGAACAACAGAAAATTGTCGGAGCACCACACGTGCATTTCAATAGTGATCATTTTTCATTATTGGTGGAGCTAGAGTTGAGAAATTCCAGCTTGTCGTCATCATCAGGTCAAAATATTAATAATAGTAATAGTAACAACCCCATCAATGTCAATTCACAACTCACGAATTCAGTCAGCAGCAACAGTACAAGTAATTTACGACCAAATTGCAATCCTCTCAACAATTCTCTTATTAATCTTTCAGCTGCCATTACCACTACTGCATATCCTTATCGAGGCCAATCAGCATGGTCATCATAATGTCCTTCAATCAATTCATCAATATATCTATATATTTGTATATTGTGTTATTGTCTTGTTATTTACCTACCAAATACATTTATTGACAGTTTTGTAAATTTGTAAATATTCCCTGGCTTTGCTTGCTTGCTACTCATAATTTGTCAGCCCGTATGGTGTTGTTGTTGTTGTTGTTATTATTATTGTAAGTGATCTGTGGTATTTTATGAAACAGCGTTTTAGTATTGAATTAACACATCAATTCTGCCAACAATTTCAATATCGATAATTAATCTATTATTATTATTATTATTATTGATAATATTAGGGAAATTTGGCATTCATCGTTCTGATTGGTTGACTGGATTGTGTATGTGTTATATGTATATTATATGTATAAATATGTAAAGTTTTCTATTATTACTTTATGGATTACATTTTTATATAATTATATTATGTTTATCAGGACTCTTTGATGTGGATTTCGCTTCGGCTTCGTGGATGATAATAGTAATTGTAAAACGAAGCCTTATTATTTATTTAACTTACGTTTGTATTCTTGGCTGCATTTATTTTTAAGGATTTGTGTTTGTAATTAATTTTCTTTGATACATTTAATAATTATCATAATAATTATAATGCTATGCTGTCGGTTATAATAATTATATATGACTGATTTATAGGATACAACTGTTCCATGCAGGACCCAAGAGAGCCAAGGTTGATTGAGAAATGGTATTCAAATATCGGGTTGCCCATCGTGAATAACAACGAAGGGTTATTTAAATAATAAATTAAATTATTGTTTTGGAAAATTCGCTATTTGTACCACTTGTATTATGCAACCAAAGGCATTATTTCTTATTGATCATATATACTAGAAATACCAAGAATTAATGTATAATTATCTCTACCGAGGATTCAAATTGACCAGTTGGTAATTTAATCGAAAAATATTGTAAACCGGAAATGAAAAAAACAAACTAAAATATATTTTTAGTATAAATTTTGCAACTCACAAACATTTGGGTCTTTATATAAAGCCCGATTTAATACCATTTTCGTATATAAATTTCCCATTGTAACATTAACGCAAAGTATAGAAATACTTTATGATATACTAACAATTTATGTATACTGCCAACCAAAAAATTTATTCAAAACTTACTGGATTTTTAAAACATTGGTGGGTAAATTTGCGATTGCCTTTGGTTGGAAATAATTTTTGTCCTGATGAATAGGAATTTTGACAATTTCCTATGAAAGTATTCCAAACATTTGAGGCCAAGCCTAACTTAACGCATTTCAGATAGACTTGGCTCATTTCTCATGTCGAAGCGTATAAATTTAACAAGATATTCATGAAATCTTAATCATTATTTATCAAAAAATACAAAACAATTTTCTATATTTTAAAAGTAAGGAAATTTTAGATGTTTAGCTTTATATATGTACCACGTCAATGTAAAATTGAAAAAGAAATGCCGTGGGTAAAATAGTCAAAGGCGTTTAAAGACAAGTTTATGACAAATCTATCAGCGACCATAGGGTATTTAAACAATAAACATCTAAGCGCCAGCACTTCTATATATGATTTATCCCTGCGTGAGATTGATAGTCTGTTGAAAATTGCAGAACAAAAGGGTTGTATCAAGTGTGGTTGAATTAATAAAAAAGTGTAACTAAAGAGTAACTATATCGATCTTAAATAAAGAATTTGTGTTGGGTCGTTTATTTATTTTGAAAAGAACACCAAGGAGTCAGACAGTAATATAGACTTACACAAAATACCCAACAATACCGACATTCCTGAAAACATGTATTTTTGAATAATTTACTTTCTTACACATTACCCGAAGTAGAACTATTTTTCCGTTGGAAACTTTCAAGGTTTTTTTTCTCTTTGTGTCACGATTATAAATATATAGATGTCAATCAGGTTTAAACAGACTCAGTACTGTGAACGAAATCAACTAATGAATTAGGTATACATTACCTTAAGTTTCTAAATAACGACTTATATTGGAAATCCCTCGAGATTATGCAATTTTCTGTAAAAATGATTATATATTTATCAAAACCAACTTTCAGAAAGTTCATCAAATTTGATGAGGATTTCATTACAGACTGCTATTTGTAACTCAGTTGAAAAAGGATAGATAGACCTAGTTATACATGCCAAAATATTCTAGATTTATTTAAACCAACTGGAGTATGTTGAATGGAAGAAATATGGTAAATCTTTTCACTGATAAATTGGCATTGCTGGTGACATTGGATCTTTATTTCTTGAAGTTATAAACTGTTAATTAAGTAAACTTTTACCGGTTATGATTTCTTACCATCTATAATTTGACTCATCCTTATGTTTGAAAGATTTTGACTCTAATTAGTAAATTTAAGAATGAAAGTAAAGTCTTGGTAATAAGGAATAGGGTTTCTGACGTCAAAAAAAATTATAGTCTTTTGGGTGATAAAAAATTAATAAAGCTAAAGGAACTGATATTCTACATCAATCTTATATTGCTTTTTTTTAATTAATCATGCTTTTTAAGTACTTCAAATAAGAAAGGGACTAAAAATCATCAGCTCTATACTTTTAAAAGTTATAAAGCATCTTTGAGTAACATTGCTAATAAACGTCAATGAGTGAGAGAAAATAAAAATGTCGCTTTCGGTCTTTATTTAGGATTCAATATCATTGATGATGATAATAAAGAAGATCTATCAATTCCAAGTTCCAGATAGAAAAGATTGCAGATCTCTTTCAATAAAATTTATTTATAAAACAATTGTCTCAAAGTCGTTGAAATATATTATTGCAAAAGTATATTTTATTTAGATAAAATAATATTGATGAACAGCCTTTTCAAGAGGAATTGATGAGAAATTTGCAAACTAATTTTATTGCAAATAAAAAGATAGTGAACCTTTTTGAAAAGAAAATAGAATTGCTTTTGTATTTTTAAAATAAAATTACTGAAATTACGGTTTACAACTTAATCCAAGTACGGTAATAGTTTTTATTTACCAAATTCGGAAAGTAAATCATTTTTCATTAAAAGGTTCCTCCAATTTTCTTACAGCTACATTTCAGAAATATTGTATTCCGTTTAAAATAATTCTCAACATCCCAAATAAAATTTCGCCCTAGCTATATAATCAGAAAATTATTTTCTCTGTTTCAAGTTAAACATATACATTCTATGGTAAAATAGTTCCGAAGAAATCTAAAGTATTGAGTATGAAGTCTTTAAAACTCTTTTAGAGACTTGGATAATTCTATGGGAAAATTAATTGAAGCATGAATTTAGGACTTAGGTTAACTTGCTTGGCGCTTTTGCACGGAAACGTTTGAAGCTCCCTTTCAAAATATTTTCTTGATTATTAGTTCATAGTGACAATAATATAATATCTAGACCTAAAAATGGACAAACTGATACAATAGATTCAAACAAAATGTTATATCAGATTTAACTAATGTCCGATTCTAACTTATATGACCTTTATATCGACAAAATCTTTATTGAGTTCAGGAAAGTCTCAATTTGCAATTTGCAAAGCAAAATTCCTGAAAATCTGTTTTCTATTTGCGACAGTTATCGATATTGTCAGTAAAATTTTGAAAAATTCGGATATGCATCTTGAATAGTATCCTGTCTTATAAAGTTTAACAGAAATATTTGGAATTGGTCAGTTTGAGTTGTCCTTGATTGACCAAAAATGAGTACAATTTGAACAAGTCTTTGAAGACACCGAAGAAAGTTAACAATTTCTTTTAAGACTGTGGAGAATCATATATCACAAGATTAGCATGCTGCAAAGCACATAGAAATCGAAAATATTTATATAATCGTTTCATGAATTATTTCCTTTTTTATTCTAATTATTATCATGCCACTGACCTCCTTAATTACTAAGTTAAAAAAGGGAACGATCAGTCAATTGGGAGTAATCGTGGTAACGAGGCTCATCTGCCCATTGTTTTATAGGCCGCCTGTGCAGTACCAACGTAGGAGCAGAATGAGGTATATGGGCACAGTAAGGCTTCATGTAAATAGTTATACTGGCGTTTAGGGATGATCGTAAGTAATCAATTTTTTAGCGAAGTAACCATAAATCAACATACTTCGAAGAATTTGATTGTAATTGACTATTTGAAATGTCAGAAATAGAAATATGACAAAAATCCAAAACATATGTCAATTTTTTATAATCATTCAGCGAAAAAAGGTGCCGGAGCGCCGTTCCGTCAGAAAAAAAGCACTAGTCTTAGCCTTACTTTTTATAACTTATTTTTTGCTTCGAATGGACCTTTTATTTTGATCACACTGTTGACCTTTGTTTTGACCGATGCTTTTAATATTTGAATTTTTCTCCGACAATATATGAATTTATTTCGTTAATTTCTATAAATAAATTTTATTAAAAAAATTTATTTTCAACTAATTATTTAATTATTCAATTTAATATTACTGCCTTGATCCGAAAAAAGAACATAAATTTACAATTAAAATTAATTAAAATAATTTTATTTATGAAAGTTACAGAAATCTAGTAAAACAAAGAATAATACAGAAGTTTTAATTTAACAAGAACGTGACTTTTTCCACAGATTCTATGGAGCATGATGTTACCAATAATATTAAAATATATTTTTCACTTTTCTTATAATGCAACAATTTTTGAAGAAACCTATTATGCAGGTTAAGTGTCCATTGCTTTGATTTAAAAATTTTTACTTTCAATTAAACACAATTTTGCTAGACCAGAGGGTGTCACATATTTTGTCTAAAATACACTATTAGAAGCTGCTAACACATCTTCTAAATTATTTTTTAAATCCGGTTCAAAAGTTAACGTCATAATTCCAAGTATTTATTTAAAGAAATATTGTATAATTTCCAAACAAATTTTCAGCGTTGAATAAAATATTTTAAAAACCATTTATTAAAATTTCGATATTTACAATATATTTATTTAAAAAAAGATTGTTTAATTTAAAAATTTAAAAATTTCAATATAAAAAATTCAATTTAAAAATGTTTTTTAAAAGTTATTTTAAATAGACAATTATTTATCGTTTAAAATTATTTTAATACATAATTGAAATATTTAATTCTCAGCTGAAAACACCTTTCTTCATCTTTTCAACATTTCTTTGAACCATTTTCCCACTTTGGTCTTGTAGCAGATATCGGCGATCATGGATCTTCTGCATTATTCTGTATGGCCCTTCGTATCTTTCCTTTTCTTTCGTTCTTGATTCTACTTTTACCAGAACCTCATCTCCAATATTGAATGATCTCTTTGTCTGCGTTGTTTCTCCTGTTTCTTCTTTTTGTGAAATCGTCGCTTTACTATGAAATTGTTCTCGAGCTATTTTTCTTCCAAATATTACTTCTGCGGGACTTCGCCCTATTGATTTCTGAAATGTTGCATTCATGGTAAATTCAATCTCTGGTATGATCTCTGCCCAATCTGTCCTACTTTTTTCTTTTAATGATGCATTTAATTAGTCCTTTATTGTCCTGAATTGACGTTCTATCACACCATTTGTATTATGGTGGTATGGACTTGAAAAGCATAGTGTAATTCCCATTGATTTTATAAAATCTTTCATTGTCTTAGATTCAAATACTTTTCCACAGTCTGTGTTCCAAAGTTGGTGCTCCAAATCTAAGAATCATTTTTGTAGTATTGTTTCCTTCACTGTTTCCTCATCCTGTTTAGCGCCAGCAATCAGAGAGATATACCTGCTTTATTGATCGATCATTGCGACTATATATCTTTTCTTTCTGAATGTTTCCTGTAATGGGTCACATATATCAATGTACACTTTGCAACATCTTTTTTTGTTATATGAACAATGAAGCTTGATTATTGCGACTTGACCAATTTGACTGCATTTGAGAATTTATTTGGATTTTCATCTACCAAGAAATATATCTTATGGTTATGATACATTTATGATACATTATGATACATTTCACATCTTTCTGTATTTGAACCGGTTTCGGTTCAGTTATTTTCTTAATATGACTTGTCTCTTTCAATAAATTAGAAAATGATTTCTCCCCAAAAAACGTTCTTGGATTGCATTTAAAAACTAATGACTATTGTGTCATTTCATCTCTTTCTTATACTTTTGTATAACCAATCAAATTATGGCATTTTTTTTAAACGTGCATGTGTGAACCATTGATCTCTTGTGTGTGACTATGGATATTTTAACTATAATTATTTAATTAAGTACTAAATTGTGATATCACAAGAAACACTAACGATTAAAAATAATCTACTAACACGAAATAGTAACACTACAAAAATAATATTTTAACATAAAAATAGAGAAAAAAAGTTTTATATCATAAAATTTATTAAATTATATCCGTCATCAACATCATTCGGAAAATGTGGATGATATAACAAATCTTCATCTGGATCAATTATGGGCAGCAACATTTCTTTGTTCTTATCTTTAATAATTATCGTCAAAATTACTTCATCAGGATCATCAGTCATTACCATACCTCCTCTATAATGCCCATACGCTAACTTTTTTTAATTACCCAATTGCGCTTATCATCAGCATTCGATTAAAGCCCTCTTATTATTTTTAATACTAAAACGTTGGTGGTTCTTTCTCGTTATTCTAAATTGGGGCACCATAAATCTTATTATTATTAATAACAATTCAGATACTACTGATGAGTTAGTCCAGTATCTTTCATTGTAACCTCCTTGGCTTTCATGAAACCCTTACTGTCCTTTCAATCTAAAGCTTTTGGGTCTTAAAATATTTATTAGTAATATCGAAGTCCCTCGCTTTCATCTTTAAATTTCCTATTACAAAGTCAAAGGATATTGAATATAATGAATATGTTGGGGCATAGTTAGAGATATCTAATAAATTATCCCTTATCATTGCTGGTAAAAGAGAATTGAATTTGCAATTTGTAATTTCCAAGAAAAAGGAATCTGTATCACCAGTTATAATAAAATTTCAGGTATTATGTAATCACTGATTAAAACAAGATTTTAAAANATTTTGATGCAACGCAATTCTGTTGCATCACATAGTTGTGCATTTCTTCAATAGATGAGTACAAATTACTTGTCTGATTCCGTGTGTTATTTAAAAAAGACAATGAAAAATCACAAAGACGTAAAACTTTGTTGATTATCACAATTGAGTAATAACACAACAATGATAATACACAGAGAACACAACCACTTGGCTAATGTTTGTAATGGGCGATTCGCAAATTTTATCTGATTACCTTTTGACTTGATTTGAATTCCTCAACTACTTCTGATTTATTAATTCAATACGCAAGTTTTCTTCTTGTCTCTGGTCTAACGGTTTCCTGATTCTCAATAATTTATTTGAAATCTACTAGGAAATTTGTCTTGTCTTAACTTATTTTTCGTCTCTTCTAGTTTGTGTCAAGATTTTATACCTTACCATCTAATGATACTTATTTGTAATGCATTCCTTTTTTCCATCTGTTTCATTATGCACTCCATAATTTCTAACATTTGTCAAGATATGTATTTTTTTTGACGATCCCATCTCTGGGATTCTCCATGTCCTTTCTTTTCCTTATCTCGAATAGGCCTTAAAGATAACAAGATAATTTGTACTTTGTTTTTACTTTTTGTTTTGATTCTTTTTCTCTTGTACTTGTTAATTAATGACCTTTTATTTAATTGTCCGCTTTTACTGATTTTCTTCTGTTCCCTTTTCATTTTTCAATATCTCTTCCACTCCTATTTCACTGAGTTCCAGTACAACACCTAATTCATTTATCATCATTTCACCCAACCATTTAACGCATTTAATGATTATTTTTGTTTTATTATTTAGGTATCTCAACAATTGTAACTTAAAAAAATACATATTTCATATTCATCTCTTCACCTTCGCAAAAAGGCAGTTTTAACCCAAA
>CAUHTR010007701.1:0-51542 GCA_959609185.1 Schmidtea polychroa
TGAGGTAATTCGAGAGTATCAACAACCCTGCGCATATAATCTGAAGCCTTTTGCGATTTTCATGAGATCTTTGATAATAAATTTGAGAAACAATGAAATTTATAATGCAATTTATATAATGTATAATGTAGTGATCCATAAATACAGTATAGTGTACGGAATGAAAATACTGACAGTTGATTTTCATATGACTTTTGTCATCTTAATAACCTTTCCTACACCTCACAGAAAATATATTTAGCAAGTGGAAAGAATATGACAAGATAACTAATCCAAATTCAAAGAAATTTTATTAATTTGTTAACTTGTAGAGGTTACAAAAGATATATGCGAAATATGACGAAAATTATTAATAAAGAAGTTAGTAATAAATAAAATATTATTGAAAAAATTAATTTGTTTATATTAACCATATTTCTATTATAAAAGTATTTTTTATGTAACATAGTAAGGAAAACATGAAAATTAATAAAAATAAAATTAACATTTCAAACAAAAAACTTTATAATTATGACATATATTTTTTTATTTATTTATAATTGTTTATACAGAAATACATATTATTTTTATCAATTCTACATTTATTTATCCTTTGTACATACCAATCGTCCGCACTACCGATTGAATGGTTTACTAAGATCATTGGATTCTAATTTAAGGAATGGGAACATTTCTATAATAGGGAGAACACAGCCAAACTTGATCATTTAGAGGAAGTAAAAGCCATCACAAGGTTTCCGTAGGTAAACCTGTGGAAGGATCATTATTAGTTTCTAATCGATTAAAAATTCGATATAAAATTATGGACATTATGCTGTAATCGTGCTGGTTGTGCTTGGGTGGCTGGTAAATAAAAAATAGAAAGATTTGATACCAATATATAAAGAAAACAACCAGTATTGTTCATTAAAAAACTATTTATTTCAATTGTGTCTATTATCGATATTGACATGAGTTATTAAACAATCAAATCGACCCGTATTAAGAGTAATATACGCATTGGTGATCTTTCTTCCAAGTAAACTTATAACTACACATAACTACACCTTCAACTACGCATATAAAGTTTTAAGGCTTTCGTCTATTTTTAGAAGTAAATTATGCAATACTGTTTTGTAAACCGGATTACATAATTTATACTCAGTCTATATTTTTGTCAAAATGGAATGAAAAGATGTCAAAATAACCCGGGAAACCCTGTATATACATATATATTGAAAGACAACCTTTCGTTTTCAAATCATCATCTTTTGCCCAAATATGATTTTGCAATTGAAATATTTTAAATTCCGGATAATTATATTGATAGAAGAACAATTTAACTAAATTATTTATTTTTGGAAAATATTTTGTAATTAATCTTTCAAATATTACTAAAAGTTTGTCAGAAGTATTATAATGAATCCCAAATTTTCGTTAAAAAGTCCAAAAAAAAAAAATAAAAAATTGCAATTTAGATTTATTTTTTTAAAAATTTTTTATTATTTAATTTTATATCTATTACATTTAATAAATTATAATAATATATATTTAAAAAAACAAAATTATAGAAAGTCATTTCTCAAGTAGTCTAAGTATTCAATATTCATACGCCGAAATTCTTATGAAAAATATTTTAGTAATTTATTATTAATTTTAAAATGAAAAAATCAGTTAAAAAATATTTAATTAATTTAAATTTGAAAAAATAATAAATGTTCTAAAATCGTCTAAAAAAAGCGAATTTTCATGTTATTTTTTGGAATAAAAATCTTGACATTTCTTTTAGAATTAGGATAGCAAACAAAACTATTAAAAGTTTATTTGGTCTTCTACGNTTATTAAGTTGACTACTGAAATTAGTTTTTACACAAGGAAGTCGTGACTATTATTGGAATTGGAGAGTCATGAATATTTAATATTTAATGATATTAAAATATTCAATTAATCAATAAATACAGAAATATTATTAGTTTGGGAAAAATAAATCCATTTTTACGTTCATTTTGAAGCTTTATTTAATATGGCTACAATCATTTGCTTTGATTTAAATAAGCCCCAAAGTTGTCAATGACTCGTTGCAACTTAGAAGGTAACTTCATTATTCCATTTTTCCAAAGCGACTCGTCCTTCGTGGCAAAATATTGTGATAGCCAGTTTTTACAAGCTTCTCTTGAGGCCAATTTCACACTACTAAGAGCATTTGACATCACTTGGGGCCAGGTCCACTATAACTTGGATACATTAGAACTTCCTAACCACGGCATCTTCTGGTCAAATAATGCTTTGAATCGGTCCAAATTACTGGCAATAGAGTTCCTAATTGAGTGTTTGGTCATTTGGGAGAAGCTCACAATAAATTATTCCTTTCCAATCCAACCAAACAAACAGTCAGACTTTCCGGGTAGTAAAACCTTGTTTGGCCACCAGTTGGGCTACTTCACCGGCTTTCGACCATGAACGTAGTTGCTTGAAATTATCGTATGTGAACCATTTTCTCTTTGCCAGAGATTTAATACAAAGTTTGAAATGCCTATGATTCTCTTGCTCAAATATTTTCTATAGAAAGATTTATATTTTGGGATAAAACTATATTATAATATTTATATTTATTTTGTACCTATATTTATTATTATTTTTCATATTTTCTACTGACTGATCTTATCGAAATATTTAATTATCAATAAAAGCAAGGAATTGAATTCTGAGAAGCTTTTGTTCTGAAAGAAATTCAGAGATTATAAGATAGACCGTACTCACACAGTTCAATAATTATACAATACGTAAACATTATTATATAAAATAAAAGATCGTAAAGATACAATCACAATTTCTTTTATTTCTTGTATTTTTGGTGCCAGTCTAAATTTAAATAATATAAAATAATAATATGAAAATTAGTTTAATGTCTTTAGTCATCTGAAATACAGCCACATAAAATTTCCAAAGAATGTCTTATGAAATATTTTATGAACAAATGAAAATTTAGGATATTAAATATTATTACTATTATTATTATTATTATTATTATTATTATTATTATTATTATTATTATTATTATTATTATTATTATTATTATTATTATTATTATTATTATTATTATTATTATTATTATTATTATTATTATTATTATTATTATTATTATTATTATTATAAGAACTTTTATTTCTTTCAATTTCACCAATGATTATTTTTTTCATTGAATTTATTAAAAAGATAGTTTGAAGACTATAAATCAGTAGTATATCGATGTTTGTTGATACTCACGAATTTTCGGCACTACCTTTTTTCACTTGAAATTAATTAATTTGTGCAGTCTTTGAAATTGAATTACTTGAAAGATTTATCAAATTAATAATTATTTAAAATATGTTCCATAAGCAAAATAATTGAATACAAATAAAAATAATCATTGTAATCGAAAACAATGGATAAAAATGTACGGCTTAAAATTATTTAACTTAATAATTAAATACATTTGAAATCGACAACCATCCATATTCAAATTATTCACAACCCAAACTATTTAAAAACATTCAAAACACAAGTATTGTAAGCATTTTGCAAATTAATTTTCGGATTCAATGATTTTATCAAAAAAGCTTCACAAATTATGTGTTCTCAATAATTATTGATATTCTCACTGATATTATCCAATCCAGTCAGTCAATAATATTCACGAGCTCGAATACACAGATGACGGAAGTTCTCAAGTTTATGTGACACTGCACCAATTACATGTAAGTTGATAAACGAGATCAGAACACAATCCTACTGAAATTTTAGACTTATTATTAAAATATTAAATTACAATTTAAAATTAAAAAAAAATCTTTAAATATATTTAAAATAAATTGAAAATTTATTGATTATTTATATTAAAATTTTTAGAATATTTAAAAAAAAAATTAATGAAATTTTTCAAAAAAATCCTTAATATTTATAGTATTTATAGAAAACTGTTGAAATATATTGTTTAAAATATAAAATTGTAATATTACCATATTAATGGCACTTTTTCATGTGTTTTCCTAGAGTGGCACATTTAGAGACTTAGAGATATTTACATAGATACGTTTAAATTGATTTAATAAAAAATTAACGATTTTAAAATTAAATTTATTAATAAACAAACAAACTTCCTTGTAATTTAATTAATATCTGCACTTTCTTTGTAATTGAAAACATTAATATTGTCTGAAATAACAAGCACTTGCAAGCCAATCAACTTAAAGTTTCTGTCAATTCAAACAACAATCAAAGTTAATCAAAATCTAATTAATACTAAAACATAATATTACAAGCGAATATTAACTGTATTTGGTATGTCGAAATATGTACCTGCAGTTTTTATCCTTATATGATTAATACATCTTTTAGACTATAGGTCCCCTACATATGGTACTCGGTATTCTTCACTCGTCATCCCCAATATGATTCAATTAAATATTAAGTAAGTATATCCTCTCCCCTCAATTGTGATATTACATAAAAACTAATAGTCCTTTACTCTACATGTGAAAAAATTGGTAACCACTAAGTTAGACTACCCACTACTTGAAACATTTACATAAAAGCATACATTTCGTATATAATTTCATTAATAGCACCATAATAAAATTCACTAATTAAAATATTTCGTTTACAGTATCAAATGCAAGTGCAACTTTTTAGCATTAATTTTACAATAAAATATATCAATGTATTTATTTGTTTTATAATTATCAGTGAAATAAAAGATTAAAATGCTTATTAAGACTTTTTTCTTGATAATATTTAAATGTCTGCAATAATTCCTAAAAATTCCTAATATATTTTTTATAGCACAATAATAATATTGTTGTTTTAATTCAGTATAATTTAAACAAAATTCTAGCCTCAATTAATATGTCAATAGTTACATCTTAAGAATTCAATATTAAAAATTCCCAAATGTTGATTTGATCCAAATTTAACAACTTTAAATAATAAATTCCTTTCCATTAAAACAAATTATAATTATTTAAAATTAGTTTCTGAAAACATATTTTAAAATTCAAAATATTAAAGTATTGCAAATATTTTTTAAAATTAATATTATATAAATTCAAACAATTTTTGTGATAAATAATTTGACTTCTCAAAAGTTTCAATATTTCAAAATTATACACTAATCAATTTGACAAAAAACATAAAGTAATAAAACAAAAGATATTTATCGAACAGAAAAAATCAATAATTACAATTTAATTACATTGAAAATGTTTTAAAAACCATTTTTAGGGAGATTTACATTTTGATTTTCTGAGTAAAATAAAAGGATTAATTCAATTTCTTTTAATATCTTTTTGGTGATCGATTAAACTAAAATTTATTGTTTTATAAAAACTAAAAATTAATTTCAAATAAAAAATAATTTCTCAATTATATTAGTTCAGGTGTTCCTCAGTCATTAAATATAATTGATATTGGAATATCTCAGCAAACTTTGCAACTGAAATTATTTTGCAGGAAATCATTATGGAGTCAACGCATGACTAAATTCCTTTCAAATTTTATCCCATTTTAACAAAACTGATTGAATAAAAATAAAAATTTGTTTTTATTTTTAAACAGATTATGCAAAATAATCAAAGTTAATTGTTTTAATTCTTCAATGTTTTTTATGTTGATTTTAATAAAATGGGATTGTTGTAGAATTCACCAGATTTGTGCACCTGCCTGTGATGACCAATTAAAAGTTTACCATAACTTTTACTTTTAATCGACAACAAATCACTTTTATTTCACTAATAGCAAATGATGCATAATTTGTAAAATTTTACCAAGTATCTCTTAAAACTGTTATTTATTTTTGGAAATATCATTTTCAAAATTACATTTGTTTAAATAATGATTTTAATTAATTATGTTAATTCAATAAATTATATCAATACCGTCATATGATAATTTAAAAATTGGCGTCAAAAGTTGAAAATATTATAATTATAATTTGATTATGATACAATAGCTAATGTATTTCTGCAATATTTATTAATTGCAAAATATTTTCGACCTAAAATTGGTCCTGTTTACTCCAAAACGGTATTTAACTGATCGTTTTTTTTCTCTCTTCCTTTTTTTGAATCTTTCATTTTTAGTTTCTTTTGGAATTATTTCCAAAAGAAAGATACAATTGAGAAAGAAGAGATAGAAAAAGATCATTTAAATTTTAATGTTCTTAATTATATTTATAAGGTTGATTTTATAATTAAACATTCTCACTTAATCAATTCATTTATAATACGCATAATTTAACCAGTTAAACATTAATAAATAATGATTGTAAAAAATATACATTATAATAACAATAAATAGACGATATATAATAAATATGTGCCTAGAGCACATACATAGTTGTGCATCATTGGGATAAATAATAAACAATGATATAGTCCAAGTAAACCAACAATCAATCATACATACATAATAATTAATAGTGACTACATTATATATATATATATATATATATATATATAACACTATTTAACAGAGATTAGGGCAATCAAATATCCGAATGCAATTACATCACACACATTTTCCTTGCATACATCGAATCAGAAATGTGTTGTAAACAGTGTTCATTATACTCAAAATGTTACGATACTTTAATCAAAATAATCTCTTATTATTTTTTTTTATTAATACTCAAAGATGTTTTCCAAATAAAAATTAATAAGAAAAAAATAAAAAAATTAATGGAAAATAACATATTGAGGAAAGAATCAGAGGATTAAATCTATAAATTTCAGAAAAGTTTTGTCGATTATTCTATCTTAATTGATTAATGAGTTGATGGCATTTTATTCAAATAAAGAAAGATATCGCTGATTATCTATTATTATTATTTATATAGATGAAGAAAGAAATGTCATTATTTTCGATTCAGAAATTTATTTCAATTTATCTGGAAAACTCTAGTTCAAATCCGCTTTCAATGCCCCTGTGAAATTAGAAAAATTCCTAATTTTAACCTGCTCCTATTGGACGAAAATAATGATAAAATAACTGCTTGGTTTTCGATACATATTTATTAGTATGAGTATTTTGTAACGTTTCCAAAAAAATCAGCACATAAAAAATATCGAATTATGAAAAATAAATCTTAATTTATTAGGCCATCTTTTTGCTGAATTTGTAATTATTCTTAAATATTTTTTGTCCGATTACTACAAAATAATTAAATAAATAAAAAAATATTTTTTCTAAATATGCTCATGTTAGTAGTTGTTAGTTAATATTTAACAAAATTATTTACTAAAGATACATTTTATATTATATTGAATGAATGATAATGAATGAAGATCAAAATATTTATATAAATGAATAAAAAATTTATTTGCATTCAATTAATGAAATTTTTATAACTAATAAATACAATTTATAAAAATAAGTAAGTCATCAATTATATTACCAGAATAAACTTACAAAGTTTATATTTTACAAAAATTGTTATTGAAATCAATTAATCCACACAATGTCATGATATCACAAATTTTCAGGCGTGCCTTTATCAAGTGCTACATTTTGTGTTATATTTTATATTTTGGAATGATTTATCTGAGAGGTTTCTCTCTCCATTATATTATAGAAATCGTATTAATATCATATACATTTTCCCATCCATTTTCTATCTTATAATCAAATTGTTATATTTTGAAAAAATAACAGTAAGCTTATGTGACTTCTATAATATAATATATTACTGAGTTTTTTATAATATAGCCAGTGTTAAATTTTGGAAATATAAAATAATTATAAGATTACTTCATCTTATGACAACTTATTTATTTTTGTTATTTTAATCTTTGCAATACTTGCAATATACATTGTTTTTTTTATTCTCCTACAATTCTCATAACAAAGCCAAAATAAAGGTTTTATTAAAATATTTCATCAATAATTTATATTTGATAATCTATAATTTATTTTGGGGGAAGGGCAAATGCTCCCTATGCCTCCGCCTAGCTACATCCATGATGGTAAGTGTCTTTCCTAAATTTATTTCTTTAAATCATGAATTCATTAACTAAATTATGATAACACACAAAAATAGATATTCGGCAAACTCATTAAGATAGAGCAGAACTTTCAATGTACGAATATATTTAACATTACCACTGATATATGACATTGCATATGGAGACTATATACGAAATAACCACTTAAAAGGTTAAAATTATCCTTAAAAATTATTTTTAAATTACATGCAGATTTAAACAATGCAAAACTTTGTTGATAATGAATTTAATAACGATAACCTATCTAAGAGACATAACTTACTAAAACGATGGGGAGTGGATGTAAATTTTAATCATTCCTGTAAGCAAGAAATAACCGTCAAAGTTGTTATTTCATTCTCAATGAAATATATTTAATTTGCCAGAAAATTTGGGTAAAATACAGGAGATTTAATTGGTTTTTTCTATGAAAACACATTAGTTTTGTTTTAATAAACTAGTCCTACAAAATAGAGAAAATATAAAAGGTTTCATTATTTGATAAATTAATATTTGCAAAGAAATTTATTTATGACTTTAATGCATTTTCTTTGTGTCAATCAAAATAATATTAGAAAAAAATTCTAACTTAAATAGATTCATAAAATAAATTCATAATTTTTATTTATATATATATATATATATATATATATATATATATATATATATATATATATATATATATATATATATATATATATATTTAATAAAATTATTCATGATTAACAAAAATATATAATATAATAAAATAATATTTTGTATCACTTGAAAGATCTTTGATTGAAAATTTAAAAACAATGACGATAAACTTTGTTTATTAAATTTTAAAATTTGCATCTTATTTAATTCATATAAATAATAATAATAATAATAATAATAATAATAATAATAATAATAATAATAATAATAATAATAATAATAATAATAATAATAATAATAATAATAATAATAATAATAATAATAATAATAATAATAATAATAATAATAATAATAATAATAATAATAATAATAATAACAATAATGATAAATGCTAATAATTAAATTATTTAACAATTAAATATTTATTTATTTTCAAATTATAATATGCAAGTTTTTATAAAACTGTCTACAGTGGAATATTAAAAAAGCAAATAATTTATTGAAATGAGAAATTTTATATAAAAACTACAATACTACAAGAAATTTGAATAAAAAAATATTTAAAAAATTTTTAATAAAATATAACTATTTTTATTGTTAGCTTATAATTTTTAATATCTTATAAATATTTGTCGTCAATACTTTTATTTATTAAGCCCTTTTTAGAGTGTTAGTAAAAGGCTGTTCTGAAAATTTCTGTCAAATAAATAAAAGATATAGATCTATAGTCTGAAAACTAATGAAGATAAATGATAGATTATTCTTCTTATTGGGATAATAATAGTGATAATATTAATAATATTAATATCAATCTTTATAAATGATTTAAGAAGATAATCATAAATGATGACCATTATCACCTCCCACAAATACTATACAGCCCACTTATATTAATTGAATAGGAATTATATATTTACAAATAAATTAAGACAAAATATTGCTTTAAATCACATTACATAAAAAACTAATAATAACAATAATAATAATTATAATAATAATAATAATAATAATAATAATATTTTTGATTATAAAATTAAATTAAAAAATTATTAATCCGACTTACTTTAAAATTTCTTAAAATTCAAAGTAAAAATGTGCATAGTGAAAAAATCCGATTAATGCTATTAATATTAATATTGTGGTTTTAAATATTATTTAACTTGATTCTGATTGGATGAATGCCGCTGACGAATATGTACGAATGTTAATTGCAAAATATTCATTTCTCGCGCATTTGTTCTACTGAATTTAGCCACAAATCGAATCATGAGCCGCGAATTAGTGAAATAAAAAGGAAATATTCTCAATGAACGTTCCGTATTTTTCATTAATGAATATCGCCGTTTTTCGTATTTTTCACATTGAGTTTCGATAAGTGCATTTTCAGGTTGTTTTATTAATGGGAATTAAATTATTATTTTCCCTTTCGCGATTAATTATAAAACAGTATACCAATGATAAGATAGGAAATGTTCGGCTAAGAAATTTCAATTTAAGGTTATCATGCATCGTTGCTGCTAGTGATTTGTAGTAATTTATTTTCTTTTATTTTCACAAAATAGCCTGAAATAAAAGGCTGGTTATAAATATTTTATTTTAAGCGAACTCAAATGCCCTTTTATGATTGCTAAAATAGGCGATTTCTCATTTTATGCTAGTCCTAGTACTTGATAAAGACTGTGACGATAATTTGGGGTTATTGCAATTAATTTACTGATAATTTGACATTTTGCTATAAAATAGACTTTATTTCCAACAACGGATAATGGGTTACCGAATTTTACTGATTAAATAAATAACAAATTATTCATTTATTAAAACATTACCAATTCATTAGGGTCATTTTTCCATAACATATACTCACATATTATTACAACAAGAAATTACAACAGTCATAATTTACATAGAATTAGGTTTACATACATCGCGTTGCAAAAATATAAAGGTTTATAATGTATGTTCCAAATATTTACACCCAAAAATATGAGTAATTATTGTTAAAAAATTATTGTCCAGATTTTTTATCAAATTTTGAAAACTTTACATTTAAATTATTATAAGAACTTTTTTTTCCAATTTCGCCACTGATTGTTTTCCCATTGTATATCGATGTTCTTGATATATTTATTGATTTATAGTCTTCAAGCTCTTTTTGATAAATTTAAATTATTGCCTGATTATCTATGTAAATTTCAATGGAAGTCTTTCCAAAAAGGTGTAAGGTATTTTTAATTGTTAAATTTATTAAATAATTGAATAAGTATTATTAAAATTTAAAAATGTATTAAGTCAACCACCCATAATTTTCTCTTCTATCAAGAATTTTGTTAAAAAACAATTTAATATGGTGAAAATGAGATTTTAGCAATAATTGTACAACAGTTATTATAATAAACTTTCTTCGTTTTCTCAAATTTAAAGTGTATTTCGAGCACTAGGCTCGGAAATATTTCACAAGTTCAATTATAAAAATATTATTTTTCCTAAAATGGACTTTAGTGGTAGATTTTATCTCTTGTTTGCATATTTGTTTTATTACAGAAATTGTGTGCACCGTGTTTGTATGTTTCATTAAGTTTCTTACCTTTTCTTGAAACCTAAAATACAACAGAAATAAATTACATGAAATAAATATATTTATAATACAAGTTTGTGTGCAAACCAGTGGATAAGTCAAAATTTGTCAGATATTATTTTTGTTCCAAATTATAAACTTCCAAATTTTGGTTTTTTGAATGTTTACAATATCAAGTAAGTTTTAATAATTTTAAACTTAAATTTACTGTTTTATATTATTTTTTTATATTTCATTTTTATTTATGCATTTTGATAAAAATGACAAATATTCAAAAAATAATGTTATTAAGTTTTGACATTGACATTTTTCATGTTTTTTTGTTCAAATTTATAAATTATAGAGCTTAATAAATCTTTTGGTATTCATAATAACCATTAAAATGAAATTCGTCTTCATCATTAACATTATTTTCTTTATTTTCTTGAGAATTCTAAAGTAGTAAGATTGAATTCAGTAGATTTTTCAGAATTAAACTATAAATTTTTATTTGTCATTGTTTCTTGAAAAAGTAGAAATTTGAAATTATTTTATTCCAAGCAACTTACTTACATGCATCTTTACTCTATGTTATGCTTGTGTATTAAATCTATTTCTTTTATCACTTTCTCAATTTCTATACAAATTATTGCCACATGCAACATTTAAAATCAGCACACAGATAAATTTGTATGTTTTTATAATATCAATTTATTAATTTTATATATTATAGATGTTATTATTCCAAAAAAACAAATGATAATTAGCCGGTGTAACTTCTAGTAAATTTTCAGCACACAGGCAAGTTTGTATGTTTCTTATAATATAATTTATTGATTATATTTTATATTATAGGCTATTTTTATGAATTGCAATGCGATGTATTTTGTATATATTTTTATTTAATAATTTTAATATTAAATGTTACTTACTTAGTTTACTATAGAAATAATGCATATTTCTCAAGTATCTTTGATAAGTTTCAAATAGGTGTTAGAAATTGAATGAAAACGTTTTATAATGTGGAAGATATTTATTTATATTAATTTTTTGATAATTTTACTTATTATTAATTATTATAATAATTAATTATCATTATTGCTATATCATTGTTTTTATTATTAATTAATATTATTAACATATCCCGACTCTAATTAATGAAATCCAAATATTTCGAAAATTTAAAAAGTTAAGGGAAAAAAGCCTTTAATTATTTTCCTAAAGTTGTCTTGATTCTTGATACTCAAAAACACTCAAAAAATATCCGTCCTTTATATGCTTGCTTATGCAATAATAGTGACACATTAATGAGGTAGTCCAATTTAAAATTTCGAAATCTGTCTTTGAAAAGGATTCAAAATAACTATAAAATACATTTTATTATAAATATATAATATAATATTTTCTTGGTTTAATAAAACTATTACATTATTTACATTTCAAAAATATGAAGAACATAATGCGATATTTTGATATAATTATATTGTAATATTTGTTTTAATGATCCATACATTATGTTATGTTAATCCTTAAAAATTAATATGAATGAATGCTTACATGTTAGATTGATTATCTTGATTGCCTGCGTCCTCAGATTATACCATTATTTTTCCTAAATATGAATGTGTTGTAGATACACATGGATGTATTATTATAATATATTCGACGTATATCCTCAGCAAATGTATCTTTAGGATAAATAATGATATATAATATATATTATATATATTCGAATGCTTAAAGTTTATAAATAAATTTTGATTTAAACTTAAAATTATTCCTGACGTTATTAATATGAAAAGCCATGTTACCTAATATTTATTCTATCTTCACATAAGTCAGAAATCATTTTACATTTTCTCTTTCTTTGCCATTAAAGTCTGAAAAAGAAAAAATATCTAAAAACTCACAAAGAAATCAAAAATAACTTATTCAAAATCAAATTGAAAAAATATATATTAAAATTCATAATGATACATTTTATTTAGAATTAAAAAACAGAGAAAAATATATTTTTCTTAAATTATATTTGAGTAAATATTTTCTAACAATAAAATCAAACAAAATCTCAAGTTGTTTTATTAGACATCTGTCTGGATGATTTGAGAAATTTATATTTTTTTCTGAATTATAATAATTTAAGATAAGAATTTTAAATCTTTATTTATTTTTTATAGAAAAAAAATAATTTCTCATTTGTATTTTGTCATTATATTAATTATTTTCTGTGTTAAATTATAAAAATTTCCAATACTATTGAAATATGTTTATTCAAAAGAAATGTATATTATTATAATAAAAAAGCCCACAATCCATTTTTTGCATTTACATTACAAATAAAAGATAAAATTAAATAAAATACTATTTCTCACGAATAAAGATAATTGTTAAATAATAATTATCAAATATATTCAAACTAATAAATTTTATATCGTTTGTAATTAAAATTTCTATTATAATTAAAAAAACTCAATAAATATTATAATATAGATAACACACCAACTTACCTATGTGTTGAAAATCTTAATTGCATTGGATAAAATTTTTAGCTTTGTCAGACAAATAAATTTTCTCTCGCCACAAAATTCCTATAATTAAAAATCGCTACCAAACTAGTGACAAAAAGAATCGTTGATCTCAATAGCAATCGAATAAGGTATTTTCATTGAAAAATGCATTCAAAATAATGAATTATGTAGTTTTTTTAACCATATATAATTTTTCGTCTACTAATAATAATAAACTTATTTAATTCATATTTTCTTACAAAATCATAATATAACATGTTTAAATAACATTTATTAATATTATAATTTTTATTAAAAACGATTAATTAATTGTTAAGTTCTTAAGGTGGATTTACGTATAACACAATTCATTACCTGACTCTAAAAGATAATGGATATTAAATACTGGTTGTGCGTGTAATTAGTCTTTAAAATTTTTAAAATATTTCTATTAAAATGATATAATTAATAAATTTGTTCATAAAATCTGTAGTTATCCTATCCTACCTGACGACGACAGAAAATCTGTCGAATTATATCATAAAACGAATGTTGAGTGGCGCTTTCTTATAATTAAATCGTTGTCATTTTAATATATAAAAACAAGCTGTGCCGAAAATTCTGAAAATAAAAAAAACATCGACATCTTTTATCTAAAAATACTAATTTTCAATTACTATTTCTATATTATTTATATTTATGCTTTCAGAAGCTTAAACTCGCAAAATTTGAACTTTGGCAGCAAGATAATTATATAAAATTTATATATAAAAATTAAATAAAATTTACATTGTAAAAAAAGCTAATGAAATGACCTTAAACTTTAAATTAATTCTAAGCATGCAGTTTGTCAACGCAACACACACTACAAAAATGTTATCGAGTGGATCAGGTGTCCTGAAAGGATTGTGTGAACAGTACTAGGTGCATACACACATACAAATTAATGACATGCAGTCAAAAGAAAGTTAGAAATGGTGCAACTATTTTTAAGAAATCACTTAGTTTTAGCCATAAATATATGTAATTCATCAAATAAATATTTATTTAAATTAATATTTCCGTGCCACTAGAAATCAAAGCTACATAAACAAATATTGGGATAAACTACTATAAAATTTGGAAATGATTTATTAAAACTGTCATTAATCATTGTTGCAAATAGAAACTGTCGAAGGAAAAATTTATTTTTTGCAAAATTTTGGCTGTTGATAAATATTAATGATTTTCCATCTTGATAAAATTTCTATTTTCCACGGAATTTATAATTAAACATTTTGATAGGAATTTTTTTTCATTTTCACACAATTATTAATATTATATATTTTCAATATTAACTTCATTTTAGTTGACAGGGATCTATTTTGTTTAATTGTTTTTATAATTTCAGCAATTCACTATTTTTTCATGAATTTTAATAACATACTTTCATTGTGCTGGATGGAACAAAGTAACTGAAACTTGTATAGTGCTTGGGGACCCGAGGGAAGAATGGGAATGAAACATGAAAATTCTTCGAAAAACTGTTTGTCAAAAATGATATAGATATTAAAGAAAGTAGAGATAAATTATTTATTAGTTTTCTTTAGTATATTTGCATAATGTTTTTTTCTTCTTTTTAAATACTTTATTCTTATCTTAAAGAATTTTTAATTTTAAATTATAAAAAAAATTTTTCTAAAGATTTTACAACTTTTCTCTTATTTACAGAAATTTGTAAATTTTTTTTTCACTTAATGTCAATCAATTTGTTTTCAAATCGATCGATATTTTTCTTGTGGCATTTCAACTAAATTTCTTCAAGCAAAAATAAAAAATATTTACATTTTTATAAAATTGTACGGAGAAAGTTTAACAAATAAAAATATTTAAGTATATATTTTTTAATAAATAGTTAAACATACATGGTAACGATTTAATTATAAGAAAGTGTCAATCAAACATTTGTTTCACGATATATTTCGACAGTTTTCCTGTCATCATCAGGTAGGATATAATAACTATAGAAATTAAGGATTTTTAAAAAATTTATTAATTGAATTAATTATTAATAAAAACAATTCATTCTTTTAAAAACTATAATTCAAATAATACATTATTTTTAAATTTTAACATATTGAATTGAATTTAGTAATTTATTAATTATTTAATTTAGCAACAACAATTCATACATACAATATACAAAATATTACACGTGTAAGTTTACAAAAATTTGTGATATATTAATACTATCTTGTAGCTGAGTTGTCAGAATCTGGATACCTGTGAAGAAGTTCGATCCCGGGTAGCATAGAATTACATACATAGTGTTGAGATATGGTTTAGCAAGTCCGTTAGTTTCTGACTCCTCATGTTCTTATCCAATTCCATAACTAAAACTCAACACAAAACAACTTCATTCAAACTTTACTAAAATTACAATTTGGGACTAAATTTGCACATTTCTTTCGCTTATAATTGTTATCGTAAGGTAAGTTGCCCAAGGAGTAATAACCTTTTCTTGTACGATACTTTATAATTCTCTCTGACTTAAATTGACTTCTTTTCTTTCCTTAAGTCTCCTGGATGTTTGCGAAAGCCTTCCGATGTTGTTTATTCGACCAACTGGCGGCTCGTCTGTTTATACTCTTTCTGCGAGGATAATTATGTGCATAATTTGAGATTATTGACAATAATTACTATTCATCGAACCTTAGATAAATATTTTGAGGGTTAATTTATTTACTCCGGATTGGTGCTTGGATGAGTTTGCTTCCCTATCTAATCGGTCCGGTCTTAATGCGCTCCGAGTTTCCCATTAGAGATTAATTAACTTTAATTAATTTGTTTTTACGTCATAATTCCATATGGGCCCCTTAATAAATTTTCATTATTATTTCTGAATATGTCTTTTAATTTGGCGTTCAACCATATCTGTTTCCCCCGATAAATATTATTTTTTAAATTTTATAAAATTTTAATTAATTTTTGCATTTTTGTCATTTTGATATTTTTATTCATTTATTTGTGTTTCAACTGTTTATTTTGTACGTTTCTACATTACCCAAACAATAGTACCGATAAGAACCAAATAAGCTCAAAACAAGTCTGCCATTGGAAATCGCATTGAATATCACTTTAAATTTCATTTCATTCAGTTAGTTCAGGGGTTCCCAAACTTTTACCAGTCGAGACCCACTATTTAGACCGCAAAGTTTTCGCGACCCACCTGTAAATAAAACAAGAAAAAAGCTAAAAATGTTGATTTACATATTTATTTAACACGCATATTTAAGAATAATTAATAGGATGAATGAGATGAATGAGCCTGCTTTCTATTTTTTGCAATAACATCTTCGACATTTACTTTTATATTTGTTGTTATTAAGCGAAGTGAGTTTGATAGCTTTTGATAGTTTGTTGCGATATTTATTTTTATTTTTATTTATTAATATGCTCAGTAATACAAATATTAAATTTTTGACGACACACCGAAAATAGCTTCGCGACCCACCAGTGGGTCGCGACCCACACTTTGGGAACCGCTGAGTTAGTTCAATCCTAAACCAAAAACAATTTAAATATTGGTTAATTTTCGAAAGATAATTTATTTTATAATGTTTAATTTATTAATTATATTTACAATTTTTATTACCATTTTCCTTTAAAATAATATTTATTTCCATTTATTTATTAAATAAATTTAAATTGTAAAACTTGTATATATTTGTTCGTCTAAAAACGGAATTAAAACACGAATAATATTAATAACATCATTGTTAAAAATGAAAATTTTTAAATTTTTCTATAAATATTTAAAATAATTCTGATAAATTGTTAATGCGCATCCACGACAAATGAAAACTTTCAATAATTTTAATATTAAAATAAGTTATACAATATTATTATTATTATTATTATTATTATTATTATTATTATTATTATTATTATTATTATTATAAATTATTATAAAAATAATATTGTATATTTCACATCTTACTAAATTGGAACCTTCATGCATTTTATGATATAACAAAGAACACCATTTATAAATAATTTTACGATAGATTTTCACAGACTAACTGTCATTTTCAAGGTATTATGCGTCTAAATCAGTGTTGTCCAAACTGTGTGCCGTGAAATTTTCTAAAAAAAAGTCAAAAAACCCTGTTTTTCCAAACAACTTAATAAAAGGAAATTGAATTGTGGATATTTTAACAGTTATTTCAAATTTAAATGTTAATCAGTCAATTAAGTGCGAAATTGCTTTGTTTACAATCATATTTATATTTCTTACTAGAAATATTGACTATCTAAAATACGTAAGCAGCTTAATTATGTTTATTTAGAATCTTAATATTAAATAATAATATTTTTAGTTTATAAGTTTTTCATTTCTTATTAAAAGATTAGTAAAAGTGCAATAAAAAATTGCAAATAAAGCAAAAAAAATTTAGGTGTGCCGCGAAAATATTTTATTCAGCCAAGTGTGCTGTAGCTCAAAAAAGTTTGGACAACACTGGTCTAAATAAAAGACGTATTTTTTGAGTCATTAATTAATAAGTCAGTTAACTTCTGATTCATCGTGTTCATTTTATAAATCAAATGACTAAGACTCAACACGGAGCAAATTTATTAATTCTCAAAAATAATTACAAATTGTCATCATGTTTGTACTCTTCCTTCGAAAATCAGTTGGGTTACGTTAATGAAGGAGACCCAATAAGCAATCGTCTTTTCTTCTAAGTCTATATCGTAGAAAGCTCCATTATAATTATTTTTCACTCCTTTTATACTCTTCCTGCAATGATAATTTCATTGATATCGTTCACGAAAGGCCTGAGAAAAGAAATGTTTAAAAAGACTATATAGCGATAATTTACTATAGTAAATTATCGCTATAGTAAAAAAATAATAAATCAAAACAATTATCAATACAAAAAGTTAAACGGAATTGAAAATTAAGCGACGATATTTGAAGATTTATTATTAGAGAACACCCAACGAAAGCTTCAAGACATAAAAACTATAGAATCGAAATATTCGTTCTCCACAAACTTTAAGGTGCATACTTATTTGGTTTAATAAACGTTGTAAAGTTAAATTTGTTATTTGTATTTTGTTAATTGGTTTATTTAGTAACATCAGCAAACTCATCATCTCTAACTACACAGATTCACTCCAGCTGTCGCGAGACTTTTTTACAGGAGACTCGGCTAGGCTCTACATATCTTCTAAACATAAATTACAAAGAAAATAATAATCAACATAATATAGTAAACAACTATAAAAAATCTGGAACAAAAGAAATATAAGCTTGACCCTCAAGAAACCCTGGCTAAACAGAGGCTTTGCTATCAATTCCAATCTTTCCTTCATTTATATCTTTTCAAGTTTACGAAAACATGACAAAAATATTATAATTTTGTATAAATTAAATTATTAAACCATATCTAATACAACAATGATTGAGAGTAAACAAAATAAACTCATAAAAAAACAAGTTTGTTACTTATGTAAATAAATCAATCGATTTAAAAGTAGTCAGAGGCAAGTTAATTTTTTTCAAGTCATTTTTTATTTATTATAACATAGAATACTTATAATTATAAAAAATAATACTTTTTTTAATTAAAAATAAAAAAATTTTATTTGAGTTCAAAAATTTAATTTTATATAATTTTGTTTTAATCAATCAAATGTAAAATTGATACTAAAATTAATTTTTCAAATATACTTTCAATCTAAATAGTTTTTGAAGTATTCAAATCACAAAAAAAACTTTTCCATATTAACACATTGAGTTCAGTCATAAATAATTTCCACGTTTAACTTTTACAATAAATATCAAATAATTCTCTGGAGCATTCTTCATTGGGTCGCTTAAAATGTGAAAGACAGTTTTCCATAAAAAATGATAGTAAAAAAGAATATACTAAAACAAACAAATAGACTATAAAAATTCTTTATTAATATCCAAATGCAAAGTTGCATGTCTGGTTACAAATGATATCTTTAGAAAGAATTCGACTAAAGAGAGAGCAATATTTAATCGAGCATTAATTTTTTTTAAAATGAGAATTAAAGAAATTTAGCATTAATTATATTGACTGATCGTTATTTATATTTTATGGGCATTAATTATATTAAGGTACATTTTTTTGTTATGCGTGCATTATTAATTTGTAATTAGCAGTATTTCAAATCCAAAGCTTTAAATGGCTCAATTACAACGCGTAGCACACTATTCAAGCGATATAGAAGATGGGATAGACAACACCCTACCAAGCAATGGAGAAATATGGAAGACAGGTGCTTGTACCTGTCCCGCATTTCGAAAGCACTACATTTGCAAACACGTGATTGGTATGGCAATCAGTTTTCAAAGTATTGCTAACCAGCATCAGATGCAAAAAATGTCGATATTGGAATCAAGCGCAAGAGAGCAAGACCTTCGAAAGCTAAAAAAGCTTTTCTAAGACAATGACAATGTTATAAATAATAATATTTTCAATTTCAAAATAATATTAAATAATGGTCTTTTTTTGTCTAATGTTTTTTCTTAAATTGATTAATGTATTTTTTCATTTAAATTAATATAGTTTTTTAAATAAATTAATGCTAAAGCTTTATTATATTAATTCTCATTCAATATATTATTAATGCTCAATTAAATACTACCCTTTGTTAACGCCGTCTTTATGAACCAAGGGCTTGAAGATAAGAGAATTTCTCTTTTAGGAAGATTTTCAGGAACTATAAATCTGAAATCATTATCCCTTTTGAGTCATTTTCCATGGTTTGAAAACACCTTGTTTGTATTAATTTGTCACAGTAAAATGGCAATCCAAACTATTGCAACCCTAGCAATTTTGCCGCTGTGTCCATATTATAAATTTTTATGAGGGTTTCAACCTACTTGTGTTTAAAAATAATTCCTTAAGAATTAAATATTTGTACAAACAAGGCAAATTTTTAGTCCATTTGAACAATTAATATTTTTTTTTCAAAAATGAACCTGAATTTATTTAACAAATTTTATTTTTGAATTTATCATAAAATTAAATTTTATTAATTAACTAGCTTTTAATCACATCAATTTAATTTCTGTTGTATAAGTATTTCCTTATTGGCTTTTGTAATTATTGTTGTCTCTTGAAAAATTGACTAAAAGTTTGAAATGATTTTCTAAGTTAATGATCAAATTTTCAAAAGTAAATTTTACTGATATTTCTTTGATTAATTAATTAAATATTAATAATCAATGTAATTAAAATAATTAATTACATAACCTCTCAAAATCTTTTCATTTAAATAACAACTTAAATTAAAGAAGCACTTACTTGTAACAGAATCACAAACACCTAAAAAGCCATAAATTAAGATCTAGCATGACACATAATTATTTTTTATCTAGAAAAAATTAACACACTTGAAATAAGAACAATAATTAAGGTGAGAAAAATAAAATACAAACACACATACACCACACATAAAAATCCTATAATAAAAAATACACACAGGGATAAAAGTTATGCACAGCAATCACCTATTACGGGATATTTTAATTATAAAAATAAACAATTTGAGAATTTTTCTAGCGCTTCTCGCTTTCTACCTATTGTTGAGTAGTAGATAAACAAAGCGGAGCGATGTAAATCATAATTTATTTAAAAACTTTCCAATTTAGAACTTGTTTAGAAATTTGGAAAATGATGATAGATTATGGAAAATTATGTGAAATATAGGAGAAACATATCGAAAAACGTAATTTATATATTAAATATTAAATTTAAAGTTAATTATTTTTAAATACTCGAAATTTGATAAAATATTTTATCGAAGTCATGAAATAATGAAAAAATTACTACAATCACATAAAATGTTTTTCCTGGGATTATTGGTAAATTTAAATATTACTAACTTAAAAAATGTAAATTATTTAAAAAAGACCTTTAAAAATGTGAATTTAATTAAAAATCACTTACTATCAGCACACAATATTTGTCTCGGTTGCACCAAATTTCTTAATTGAATATTACATATATTTATTAGACATTAAAAGAATATTCTTAAAATTTAATAAGTCAGATTTTAAAACAAAATTACTATTTTGAAAATCTTTATATTCCATAACTTTATACAAAGCAACTGAAATTTTTAAATTAAAAATTTAATTAAAATATATTTTTTAATCGAATTTTGACCAATTAGATTAATAATTATTAGACAAAATTATTGTTTACGTATTTAAATAAATATTTTACTTTTATTATGAATATTTCTATCATAAATTGTAAAAAACATTTTTAAAAATTCATATTAAATTAAAATAATGAAAATTAATCATTGAATTATTTAAATATGACCATTAAAATAAATTATAATAAAAAATTATTTACATTAGATTTATGAGTTAGCGTAAATGATCCTATTAATATAAATCCTATTATCAATTGTACTTTGATATAATTGAATAATTTTTAAACTCAATCTGCTACACTGCGTTAGAAATTTTTAAAACGGCATATAATATAAAAATATAATAAAGAAATTATATTATAGGCGTGGTGGTCTTCCATGGCTCGTTCTGCACCAAAGGGAATTTTAGGGTTAATTTAAAAAAATTTTAATACACTAAAAAACAAACTTTATTTAATGCTTGTTTTAATATTATATGTATTTTATTATGGTATTTTATTTTAAAATTTAGAATAAAGCTTAGTCAAATTGGTTATATATTGTATGATGTTTTTAAAAAGATTTACTTGTGTTAATTTAAATTTCTAAATGTAACAATAAATCAGTTGTTAAAAGAATAAAGTTTTCTATGTTTCTATTCGGATTTTGGGTTTTATTTTTTTATTTCTTTTTATTTATTGTTTTATTTCTTTGGTATTGATTCTACAGAATTCAGTTGGTTTATTTCATGCCTCAATTATCTGGTATTCAATTCATTACTGTCCTGAAGATATCGTTTATAAATTGTGCAATCTAATAATTTTTTTTAAGATTTATAAATCCACAAAATTTGATATTTATTTGAATTTTCTTTCAATATAAAGTAAGTTTTAATTATTTTAAACTTAAATTCGATCTTTTATTATTATTTTCAAAATAGCGATTTTATATTTTTACATTAATTCTTTTTCTTTTATCTTTGTAAATTATAAAGTTGTAAATTATAAAGCTAAATAAACTTTTTGGTATTCATAATAACCACTTAAAATGAAACTAGTTTTTATCATTAGCGGTTTTTCTATTTATTTTCTCGACAACCCTAGAGTAATATTAAATTTAAAATTTTTATCTGTCTTTGTTACTTTAAAATTTAAAATGTTATTATTTTAGGTAATAATTTTACACATTGAAAGGTTATATGTATATTTTATTATATTTTACGTTTGCGTGTTAAATTTAATTTTTCTACCCCTTTATAATTTCAATAGTAAACACATAGGTAAGTTTGTGTGTTTCCATAACTTCGGTTTTTGATTTTCTTAATATTATAGATGTTATTATTAAAATAATTATTATATCATTTTAAGAAAGGGTATAAAAGTTAATGAAACATACATAGAATATAATTTCTATAATAAAACAAATGATAAAATGCACCGCTTAAAGGTTTTCATTCAATCTGTGACTCATTAATTTCTTCACCATTTTGTCCACTTTTTCAAAAAATTAAAGATGAGCTTGTGTCCTTTTTCATAATAGTATATTTAAAAAAGATTTCAATAAGAGACGCAAGTTTCAAAAATAATTCTTTAATTTTTTATGTCATTTTCTTCAATGATTTCACTTGCAGTGAACAATAAATGCTTCTAGATCTTCATACCCTTGATAAATTGATGGAATGGTACCCACTTACATCTTCATTTTTGTAAACTCCATGGTTGACATATTAAATAGAAAGAAATATATTGGGAGTTTATATTTAAATTACAAAATAACATCATCGATTTAAATAGTAAATTAAAATAAATATATAATATTGACGAATGATTAATCTATATAATCTAATAATACCAATAATATATAATAATATATAATAATATATATTAGAAATAAATATAATATTAATTAACTAACAATTGGTAAAACCTTTAATAATTATTGGAAACGTACAATATATGAAGCGTGTTGATGAGATCACTGAATTTAAATATTAATTTACAAAATGCTGTGAACACTTGTGTTTTGAATGTTATTAAATAGTTTCAATGCTAAAATTAAAGTTAATTCAATTCCTATTAATAAAAAATATCATTGTAAAAATCTTTAAATAAATTTTTTATAAAGTTTTGTAAATTCTTTATTTTATCTATAATATTTATAATTGTTTCTATTTTATCCGATAATTAAATCATTGTCATATTTATTTAATTATTTATTTTATAATAGTAATATTAATAATAATTATACTAATAATAATAATAATTATTATTATATAATATTTAATAATAATTTAATAATAATATAAAATAATTTAAATTACGCAATGCTTAATAAATGTCATTAATATAAGAATGTGCAATATTTGAGGATTTGAAAAAATCACAAAAGAGATATCTTATTATTTTTCGCTCTAATTTAATTTTTTTGGTAATTGAATTTTCTGTCACTTTTTCTTTTCTTTAATTTTATTGTATTTCAATAAAAAAAATATATATATATATATATATAGAGAGAGAGATATTGAAATATTATGTCGTGGTTTATTAACTGATTTAGAGCTATTAGAAATGTCTAATTATGATTTATCCAATCATTTTCAGTTTTAATCTCAAGAGAACTCATTGAATATCCTTGAAAAACATCCCCATAAAAGGTTTAATTTGCGAAATCAAAAATATTATTTTTGTTTTACTCATTACTTTTTTTTGAAAACTAAAAATAATTTCTTGATATTTGATAGATTGCTTATCACAAGTAATGAAGGAAAAATAATTGGAGATTGTATTTTAAAATTATTTTTATAACATTTTGTTTATTTTTCATCAATTTTCTAAGAAAAACAAAATTAAATTCTTAAAATTAAGTTTATTATAATTTAATTTTTTTTTGTTGAAAATTCTACAAAATAACTTTCAATTAAAATTCTTACAGAAATTCTTTGTTTTAATGGAATGTCAATTTAATCGATTAATTGATTTATTTGCCTGATTTGTTTGTTTAATTAATTAATTTTGTTTGAATAATTGAAATTTTATTACACATGAAATTAAATTTTCATTAATTTATAGGCAATTTTGAGAGAAATTATAACAAAAATAGGAAGTACATTTTGCCCGAACATAATACATTTGAATTTTATATATTATTTTATAAAATGTTTTACATTTAAATCATAATAGCATGTTTTCTTCACATTAGCGACGAGGTACATTTGAATATAAGTAAAAGTGGGAAGCCATGCATATGAAGGTTGAGATTACAAATGTGGATTCCGTGAAAACGAGTGGCGAAAGTATGACTTATTAATTAATTAACTAGAGATTTTATATAAATCTAAGTCCAAAATAATACCTTATAAATACCTCCTAAGACCTACGTAACCAAACAAAATTAATTGAATTTTTTAATTTCAGTTATATTTAAACAAACATTCAAAACTAATCTTACACAACAATTTTTAAATAGAATTGTAAATTTTGTTATAATTACAGCTTAATTTGAATAATATAAACATTACAAGCTTTGTGATACCCAGTGCAAATCCTAATAGTAGACTAGTTTTGAAGCTTTTGGCTCTCATCAGCACTATGCTGGAGACGCGAAAATTTCTATTCGCATCAAGGTAAGTATACAATATTGCTGATTCAATTCTATTGCATACTTTCCCTGCTACACTGGTATCACTTGCAAATTTTTGTAATAACTTGTAATAACTTGTAATTTTTGTCGATTGGTAATAAATGAAAATAATATAAAATTATATTTATGCATAATTAACTTAGAAATAGTACCGAGCAATTATACTGACCAATCAGTAACTTTTGACAATGGTTATAGAAAATATTTATAAGTTGAAGAAAACAAATAAAACCAACAGACCTGCGTAAGCACGCATAAGGACGAATGACAGAATTAATGACAATAAAACAAACATGAGGAAATGAATCCTAACTAAAGTTTTATGACATTAAACATTATTTTAAGATTTATTTAGTGTCCGTTTGGTGCTATTCATTGCTCCTTGCTACGTAAATATCGTTGAAGTAAACGTATTACAAAGTGAGTATATATATATATTTGCATTACATTTTTAAATGCATTTATATTATTTAAATCTCTAAAATAATCCAACTGGTAAACTTGATACTTTTTGTAATATATTTACACTTGTATACACCTACCTACATGTGTATCCATTGAAAAAATCATTATTAAAAATACAAATTTTACAAGGCCGCATTTTTTATTGTTCCAGACTTTTAAACACTTAGTTCGCTGTCAGGTCTCTTTAGTTTCTGAACCAACTACTATATTCTCGTTGCGGCTAAGATTATATATACCCGGCGTCATTTGGATTCGGCAGTAAAAGTACTGAGAATTTTAAAACATATACACAAATTTGTAAACAAATCTAAAATTTCATTTTTCAAACGGGATTCCTTTAATCAGATAAAATAATCTTTCTAACCCAAACCCCAATTTGCTAGGCGCATGCGATAAATTACGACAAGAACTACTTATACTTTCTGGTTGATTTCCTGACTGCTTGACATCTGACAAGATTTGGCGGAAAGTTTTTTTATTTTGTTAATGCATATCCGCATAGTTGATTACGTAACAAGTGCTGTTTCTCCTCTTTTTGGTGGAAATATCTTTTCCCTTTTATTAATCGATATTTCACAGTTCGACAAATTTTGTAAATAAATAGTGCATTTTATTTAACATCATTTTTATGTACATATTTAATTTATCATTTGCAATAAGGAAGAAATATAACATTCCGATAACTAAAATGGTTATTTTATCACTTTTAGGAATTATTTGTTTTAATTAGTCAAAAATAAATTTTAAAAAATCCCAAGCCATTTATAGTGATTATCTATAAACGGTGCCATAGAATTCGGAAATAAAGATTTTGCAGATTATTATACATATTATGTAGATAATAATTACAATTGATCTTAAGAAATGTAATTATACTTCACCATTATATACGTGAAAACGAATAAAATGTTTTGAATTTTTGAATACGAAAAAGTATTTTTGATTTCAGAAATGAGCTCAAATTTCTATCAACATTTTCGTAGAAACTAAATTCAAAAAAGACTTTCCCACAATTCTGCTAATTTTATATTTAATTGATTTCATTTCTAAGTATTCGTTTTAATTAATAGCTTAATTAACTTTTTTTAATTAATTTTTTCAATTGAATTTGTAACAATATTTCGAAAGATTTATTCTTTCAATAGAAATTAAAATAAGTTTAAAATAAATATAAATATAATAATAATAAGTATAAAGTGATGATTTCTTGGTAGCAGCATTTATTATTTAAAACAATAAAGCCTTTTTTGTCTTTATACAATAATAATAATAATAATAATAATAATAATAATAATAATAATAATAATAATAATAATAATAATAATAATAATAATAATAATAATAATAATAATGATAATAATAATTAGAATAATAATAATAATAATAATAATAATAATAATAATAATAATAATAATAATAATAATAATAATAATAATAATAATAATAATAATAATAATAATAATAATAATAATAATAATAATAATAATAATATTCCGCCTTATTATACAAATTCTATCCAAATAAATGATATAAATAAAATTAAATAAAATAAATAGTATTTTCTTAATTTTTAGTGAAATATGAATTAAATTAATATTAGATATTTCCCTATAATATTCTCAGAGACTTGCAAACTTTCTTTATATATTAATTATTTTACTACACGTTACTATTTGATACATTTTTGGTTGTAATTAAAATGTAATGTTAACAATAAATAATTACTCTTATAGATTATGATTAAATAAGTTTTGTAAAATTTATAATTATTTTAATTATTATTATTATTATTATTATTATTATTATTATTATTATTATTATTATTATTATTATTATTATTATTATTATTATTATTATTATTATTATTATTATTATTATTATTATTATTATTATTATTATTATTATTATTATTATTATTATTATTATTATTAAATTTATATTTATATTTATTTTAAAATTATTTTAATTTATATTGAAAGAATAAATCTTTCGAAATATTGTTACAAATTCAATTGAAAAAATTAATTAAAAAAGTTAATTAAGCTATTAATTAAAACGAATACTTAGAAATGAAATCAATTAAATATAAAATTAGCAGAATTGTGGGAGTCTTTTTTGAATTTAGTTTCTACGAAAATGTTGATAGAAATTTGAGCTCATTTCTGAAATCAAAAATACTTTTTCGTATTCAAAAATTCAAAACATTTTATTCGTTTTCACTTATATAATGGTGAAGTATAATTACATTTCTTAAGATCAATCGTAATTATTATCTATATAATATGTATAATAATCTGCAAAATCTTTATTTCCGAATTCTATGGCACCGTTTGTAGATAATCACTATAAATGGCTTGGGATTTTTTAAAATTTATTTTTGACTAATTAAAACAAATAATTCCCAAAATTGATCAAAATAATCAAAAATTTTCTTAAATCGGAAATTAAATATGTACATAAAATGATGTTAAATAAAATGCACAAAATTTGTCGAACTGTGAAATATCGATTAATAAAAGGGAAAAGATATTTCACCCAAAAGTTGGGAAACAACACTTGTTACGTAATCAATTATTCAATTACGAATTAATGAATACAAACAAAACTAAGGAAAAATATATATCATTATTATCATTATTATTAAGCTCTGCCCCTGTTCGTTTCGCTTCACCAACCCAGTTAGAACGTGGGGTTAATGTTAAAGTAAATATCCAGGGTATTCCTGGACAGGAGTAAGATTCAGTTTATTAATATGCTAACATAACTATGATAAAAGATAATAGCATAAATCTTTTCAAATTGATATCCAACGATAAGTACATAAGAAAAAAGTAAAATTCGGATGGAGGGGACCCTTAGGTTTTTTATATATAGAGAGATATTTTTACTTTGCTTGAGTTCAATACTACATCTCTTCAAAAGTCATTGCATTATTCAATAAAATATACTGATTTACAAAGAATCCGTATTCTTTTTCGACTTAGCTAAAGTTGTGAAGTAGAATGTAAGCCCATCAAATATAGGTCAACCCATTTCCCCATAACAGATGTTAAACGAAAAATTAAAGTAGGTTATATAATTAAAATATTTATAAAATTAAAAGCCTATTTATTTAAAATAAAATTAAGTTGATATATTTTTAAAATTTTATAGCCTATTTAAAAACTATTTAGTATATAGTATATACTAGTATATATACTAAATATAGTATAGTATAGTATAGTATAGTATATATATATATACATCAAATTCCATCAAATAAAGTAGATTTAATTTAATTTAAAGTTTGCATATAAAATATGTAGGCCACGAAATCTTCTCAATTTACATAAAGTAGGTCTATTTTAAATAAATCAGGTCATGCAATACTTAAATTTAGGAAATTTTATTATTATTAATTAATTAATATAATATTAATTAATTTTTATTACTAAATAATTTTATTAAATTTTATTATTATAAATTAATTAATATTATTATTAATTGATATTAATTATTTTAATTCATTTTTATTACTTATTATTAATTTATTATTATTATTATTATTATTATTATTATTATTATTATTATTATTATTATTATTATTATTATTATTATTTTAAATAATGTAATTATTATTATTCTTATTGCTACATTATTAAAAATAAGACACAATAAAAATCGATGAAAGAGAGGACAAGGTACAGTGAATGCATTTAATTTTGACAGTTCTAATGAGTTGTGACAAAATACATGTACCTAAAAGACATACTGGGTATTCGTTCGTGCCCATACGGTGATCCGTGCCTCCCAAAAGTGGGGTAACAAGTAATCAAAATAACTTGAAGAAGGTAGTGCCGAAAATTCGTGAATATCCAAAAAAACATGATATATTTATTAGTTCATACTAGTTCATACAATTTAAAAAAGGAACTTAGTATTAAAAAAATATTAAGAAATATTTAAAATTAAAACAAATAAAATGTTTCCAATTATATATCACAAATAATAATAAACCCCCATAATATCAGTTATTCACTACTAATATGAGGATCCGTACAGAAAATTATCCATTGCATAGTCTGTTGCAATTTAATGTATAAGATATAATTCAGTCATATTTTTTATAATTTCCACTACATTTAGCACCCAGAATGCTATTAATTATTTAACAAGAATTTACCACATACCGAAAAAAACAGGAAATACTGTCGAATTGACATAAAATTCTTTTTCTTTTGACTCCTTGACTATGACCAATTGGAAACATTTGACATGAAACCCAGCTGGCTATTCGTTTTCAATTAAATTCATTTAAACAAACTAAACGAAAAAAATCATCTAATCAAACGAAAACATTTTGTTAAAGCAAATCGATAATTAAATTAATCAGTTTTCCAATGACATTTTGTTTAAATGCATTAATAAAAATGTAATTGCTAATAAATATTTTAAATTTTAAATTAACCCCATTTGTAATACGAGATTATAACTTTACCACGTATCTATTGTACGCTGTGAAATTTCAAAGAATGTATATACGTATATGTACAATATATTTAACTTTTAAATAATATTGTTGAGCATATTTGAAGTATTTCACCTAAATATTTTAATTAATATTATAAATTAATAAAAATTTCCCTCTCTCTCTCTCTCTCTTATATATATATATATATATATATATATATATATATATATATATATATATATATATATATATATATATATATATATATATAGACTTCTCCCTCAGAATGGCAGTATGGATTCGGCCTGGCATCTGTGTGAGGTTGTGGTGGTTGTTGTGTCAAGCACATAGACGCGGACGGGGTCGTTTTTTTGTCATTTTTATCGCGTCTGTGTGCGTTGTGATTAAAATTGGTACCATGTTGGTGTGCGCACCCAGACGCGGACAATGTTTGGAGAATTAACCGAAATTGGTATATTTTTTATTGTTATATGTCAAATTGATTTTCTTTTTCGATTATTGGAATTTTTGCAGAATTCTTTGTTTAGTGTATTGTCAAGATTTGTTTTAAAGCATGTTCAGTTGGAAGGAAATTTTAAATTTGAAAAAAAGATGATGGAACGATTGGCTTTGAGCGGATCACTCACTGGTCATGATGGACCTATTATACAGATTGCAACTAACCCAATTTATCCAAACACTCTTATTTCTGCATCAAAGGATAAATCTTTGATTATTTGGGATGAATTTGAAATTGATGTTATTATGTCAAGTGATGGTCAATTTGCATTGTCTGGATCATGGGACGGAACTTTAATGTTATGGGATTTATCTGAAGGAAGACATTTTTACACTTTAGAAAGAGGTGATATTATCAATGAACTTATCTTCTCACCAAACAGATATTGGCTATGTGCTGCAACTGGATTGTCTATCAAGATCTGGAAAATAAAGTTTCGGCTGGACATTTGAAATATATGAAAAATATGAAATATATGAATATATAAATATATATAATATATATGAATATATAAATATATAAATATATGAAATATTATTCTGTTTTAATTTTCTTTAAAATGTCGTTAATTTGTTTTGTTTCCAATGAAATTCCTAAAGTTCCAGTTCTTAATAGATCATCAGGACATGTTAAAGGTTAATTGAAGACTACTTAACGACAAGTGATCTAGATCCTGTTATTGGAATACAGTTTTCTATAGATGGTTTGATTGAAATTAAAGTGTCAATACATGTGGAACCGAAATCACCAAGCTTCACATCAATTCCGGCTTTATTGAAAGCTGAAGTTATTGATAATATATCAAAAGCAACTGTGGAAGTTACTTGCTTATCATGGTTAAAAGATTGTCAAACTTATAAACAATTGAGTAGTCAAAATAAAAAAAATGATTATCTTTTGTTTTCACTCAATTATATATAAGTATGATATAAATATAAATATAAATATATATAAATATATATATATGGCTGATATGGTAACTGATAAAGTAACTTCCTGCGTTGCGTCAGTCTTATAGGGGCGAGATAAAAAACTTTTTGTACAGGCCTTAGATAAAATAACGGCATAGAAAGGCTATAGAAATATTTATTTCTACTTTATTAATTAAATAAATTAATAATCCAACTTTGGTTCAGGATATAGTTTTAACTCGAACTCGCTCGGCGATTAATGTGTTAACAAATTTTATATTAACAAATATAAATAATGTTAATTTAAATATTTAATCAACTATTAATTATTAGTAATTATCAGGTTTTATATAAGGATGGGTAATAATAAATTCTTAACAATGATTTATTAATAATAATTTATTGAATTTATTATTAATAAAACATTTAATTTATTCCTTAATGCAGTGGTTCTCAAATAATATAAAGGCGCGAAACACCATTCACATGATTTTTTTTACGCGGAACACTGACAAAAAATACTTGCCTACAATGAGTGACCAATCACAATTACTATAAATCGGTCGTAAACGTAAACAATGCTTTCTTATAAGCAAAGAAAATACCACGCGCAACAATAACAAGCAATAAAAACACTTTTATATTTGTATGTTTATATATTTATGTAACGGCTTTCTTATTGAATCATCTTAAAAAAATTAATTGAGGTTTTTGATGATATGTATCTTAAATGCAAATTTAAAGATAAAATGTCATTTTTTCGCGTAACACGGGTTGAGAACCACTGCCTTAATGTAAAGCGAAAAAAATATATCTGAGCGTCCAATTTTGGTTGAAAATGAAATGAATGAATCAACCACATTTGCTTATATACAAACAAAGTCATCTGATGACAAAATCAACATCAATCATCAAACATCTGTCAATAATGAAAACCAAATGGAAGATCAAGTTTAAAAAAAAAGGAAAAGAAGTGGAGTATGTAATCATTTTACAGTGATAAGTACAATTAACAATCAAACAAGTGAGCTGAGGTATCATATTGTATCGAAACATAAGATGATGTTGGATAAAATGACCAAAAATAAAGAAACCGACGATCTATTATATAAGATGATTGTTAAAGATGGTCTTCGTCAAAAAACTTTAAAGAATTTGTATCAAAGTCAGATCCTCGTTTTTTATATCAACAAAAAGGCATTTCATAAATGTCATACTGACAGATATATGTACAACAATCTCAAATTAGAAAAGCATAAAAATTAATAAAGTGGATTCATATATGGTCATTACAGATGTTTCAAACCAAGATACATAAGATCAATTTTATTGTCATCAACATGTCCAGCTACAAAGCCACTGGGGTCAGTTTTGAATAATAACGGTTTGTCCATTTCAATATCATCAGATAATGCTATCATTGAACAACCTAATGGTCGCATCTCAGCCGATTGGGTATAAAGCTGATTAATATCCGCAATACAACGACATATTATGTCACAAGGCATTTCATATCCAATTTTATATTTAAATCGAGCTGCTTCCATTTGTGCACGACATACTTGAGATCGACAATCAGGGATCATACCAATCATAACACCTCCAGTACTTTCAGTAATATTAAACAATCTTGTAGCTGAACTCTTCTCAATCATTTTATCTGGAACTTTTCTTTTTGCAACAATCTGCACCACACAACTCATTTTCCTAGCAATGAATATCTCTAATATAACGCTATCTGAGTGCTTTTCCAAAATACATTCCAAACTCCCAATCCAAATTTTATGTTTATCGTTAAATCTGAAACGCTTCATTTTATCATTTAGAATAATCTTTTGGTAAATCATTTGAAAATAGAAAACACCAATTAAATCCACTCCAATGGTACGATTCCAGAAAACAATTTGAAAATTTCTCATAATTCCAGAAAATACATAAAACGTTTATTGCAGCCAAACAAACCTAAACTTCTACAAAATTAATATCTAAAAACTTATAACATAAAAATTAAACCTACTTCTCGCGTCTATGTGCGCACACCAACAAAATTCAATTTAATCATACCGCGCACACAGACGCGATATAAAACCACCAAACTAACTGCCAGTTAGAGGCAATCCCCCTCTGACTGGTCGAAACAACAGATGTGTCATTTATTATTAATAAATTTATTAATAATAAGTTTTTATTACTATCCATCCCTAGTTTTATAAGATAATCAAGTAAACATTAACATGGGACTGATTAAAATATTACCATATACATGGGAATGATATCCCGTAGTCTGTGTATCCGTGTTATTCGATAGTGTTGACCAAAGGGATTAAATAATATTAGTGAACACAATAAGGAGTGTACACCAAACACCACTGAGATACGTTTCCTATAATATAAGAAAAAAATCAAAAATCCTTACATTATAAAAACATAGATACTTACTTTAATTTCACGTCTGATAATGCAATTAGATACGCCTTACACTACAGAAATCTAAATAGTGGTAGAAAAATAAAATACTGCACACAAACACAACACATACTAAAAAACACATGTAAACTTTCGATATATAGAAATGTGCCACAGAGATACGTTTCTATAATAACTTTATTTTAGACAATTTTTAGGAAAACATGATCGCTGAAAATGTCTTTGAATGTATTTTTAAAGAAACTACGTTAAATTGTCATGAAAATGACAAAATATCATTGTTAGAATTATTTTTGAATTAAAACTAAGTTAAAAATACATTTTTGGCGATTGATTTAATTATTTAATTATAATTAATTATTGATCTGACTTACATTATATCAAAATAATTCCAAAATAATTATAAAATAAATTTCATAAAATTCCTAAAAACTTGAACATTAATTAAAAATAATTTATAATACAAATGTTGACTAAAAGTAATATTTAAGAACTTGAATAATGATCTCATATCTATATGGATCAAAATTCAAGCCTTAAAATTTACTTAAAATTAAACATGTTACCTGAAAGCCATTTCAAAAATGGCTAAAATAAATCTCCAGCAAAATGAAATTCATTAAATTGGTGAGTCAATTTAATGAGACCAATTGATGTACACACTAACCACCACTATAGAAAATGTATCTCAGTGGTGTTTGGTGTATAAATATTGTGTTTGCAATATGTTGTATTTATTTGTCATATTTGGTATGGTAAATGGAAGAATAATATGCAAAATTATCTGCACACTTGCGCTTTAAAAGTATTTTAATAATTAAGATGTTAAATGTAACGGGTTTTCGCTGCATATAACGCGAGAGTTGGTGTAACCAAAATTCTCATACAAACAGAAAATTGTAACTAAACCAGGAAAAAAGAATATATATAAAAGAATATATAAAATTTGAAATATATATATTTTATATAAATGGTAGGCGATAAAATAAGTGGGTATAGCTCGCGCGTTATAACCGCGAAAATACGGTTGTAGTTGATATAATGTTGATATAATATGAATTGATATAATGTTGAAATAAACAAAGGATTTTTAATTTAAAATTTAATTTTGTATGCAAGATTTTTATTCCTACTGATGTTGGACCTGTCAAAATATATCGCATGAGTGATGTTGGCATGACGCTTTATAATATTTAATAGAAAATATTTTTGAAAAAAATAATATTTAACAGTAGAAATGATAATTTTATGCGGATGCACAAAATTGCATCCTATCGTATTCTTTTGGTACAAAATATGTGTTTACCGTTTAAAATTGCAGTATTTTTCCTGAAGTGTTTTATAAATCATTCTATTTCTTTTATATTGTTATTTATAATTATAATTATATCCAGTTAAAAATAAGGCCCTGCCCATTGAAAATTGTATCCTAATACCAAATGGCAATATTGACATTTCAGTTAACCTTTATCAAATAAATGATTAAAATATTGTAATGAAAAAAATTATTAAAAAATAAATTTCCTCGTCAAAAAAATCCCCCTATGAAATTATAATAATTTCTTACTTACTTATTAATAACAAGTAATATATAAATTTAAAATAATACTTCGCTAAATTTCAAACTGAGAAATTTTCCAACCAATCAAAATTGAGTTGACTGTTAAAATAAAAAAAACAACACGAAACTAATTTAAACAAAAAAACTACCTTAACTCAAAAATCAATCGATAAAAATTTAACTCCATTCCAGAATCAAGCGGTTGGATGCGATTGAAATAAGCGCATATTGTCTAAAAGTGAGGAAATTGGCTGTTATAATCTGGTTGTCATAGAAACGATTTTGCCCAGTAGTGACACGAGCAGATACCATTATTATTGTTATTATTATTATTATTATTATTATTATTATTATTATTATTATTATTATTATTATTATTATTATTATTATTATTATTATTATTATTATTATTATTATTATTATTATTATTATTATTATTATTATTATTATTATTATTATTATTATTATTATTATTATTATTATTATTATTATTATTATTATTATTATTATTATTATTATTATTATTATTATTATTAATCTACGACAAACAAAATAAAAACGATACCATTTTACTAACCCGTTCTGTTGACAACACCGGCAATGTTATTGTCGATCGATTAAATCTGAGGTGGCAGCAGAAGCAGCAGAATTCTAGGAATTTCTCAGCGAATTTTAATGTGTTTTATTATGATCCATTGAAACAAACTTATGTTCTTACTTGAATGAGGAAAATTACTAGTAAACTGTTGAGTTGGGATTTTTTATTAATTTTTTTTCCTTTTGACTTTATCGATATTAATTGGGATTTCTGGGAGACTTTCAATGGGATTTCATTTTGAAAAATTCTTCGATAAATGTTTGAACTTGCCGCGTTTAGGTTTTATAGATTGTTTTCGTTGATTTTTTTTGTAACTATTGTTAATAATATTTGTATTCAATTTCCTCATCCTGAAATATATAAGCGGCGGCGTGGGTTTGTTTGGACAGGCACAAATTTAATTAAAAATTTGAATTTTTTTTATTGAAAAAAAATGAAAAGAAAATTCATTTGACTGATAAACGTTACTAGTTTTTATTCATTGCAATTAATCGGTTGTTTCATGAATTTAGGAGGGAGGAGGATTTTTTTGGAGTGATAATATTAATAAAAAATATAATAAATGTTGAAATAAAAGAAATACTGATATATATATATATATATATATATATATATATATATATATATATATATATATATATAAAATATTTATCAAACTTTATTTTTTATATAAAAAGAATCATGTTGTTAATTTATTAAAAATCTTTAATTCATTCGGAAAATGTTTATTAAATTAATATTTTATTTTTAGGAATTTTATTTTGCATTTGAAATTATTTTCTTTATTCATATTATCTTTAATTTCAAGGCCATCCTGTCAAATTTCCACTTGAATGGTAACAATTAATGCATGGCAAGAATTAATTTTCATCTTGACAATATCTTTGGTTGATACTTGACCCAAAGCTTCTAGTATGATTGTGAGAGATATTAAATTTCTGTAGCTTAACGTTTTAACATGGAAAAAAGGTGAAGATATGACGCAAATATTTTTATTCAACAATGAATTATTTCAATTGAAAAAAAACAACTAAAGTGACTTAAAACAAAACCAGTAATTTGGTACAATTTACCATACTGATGAGGAAGATAGTAATAATAATAATAATAATAATAATAATAATAATAATAATAATAATAATAATAATAATAATAATAATAATAATAATAATAATAATAATAATAATAATAATAATAATAATAATAATAATAATAATAATAATAATAATAATAATAATAATAATAATAATAATAATAATAATAATATTAATAATAATAATAATGGAAGTATATCTGCTAATTTTTTAAATATTTATTTGCATGTATCTTTTTAATTGTTTTAAATAACTCAATCGCAAATAGTAAACTTTCAAATAAACTCCTCTGTACCTTTCTGTGATTGAAAGTTGATGGAAATATTCACAATTTCTTTTAATTAAAACCGGTGAAAAATGAGAAGAAATCGGAAATTGAGTTTCCATAGGTTTTGACCGACGTCACTGGTCACATCCGGTATTCATTTAGACTCACAAAAGAACACGTTTGGAATCCTAATAAAATATTAAAATTTTATTTATTTATGCAGCCTAGTTGGAGATTGGGAATCCTATTTTATATTTCTATCCCTTTTGTAACAATAATTTACAATAAATCTTGATAATTCCTAAATAGCTATTAACAATACGTTTAATAATTGAAATATTGCCTGGGAGCCCAACGACTCAGTCGTCTGTGGTTAATTTCCCATTGTTCTACGGGAGTTATTAGTAAAAGTAGACAGTTATAATCAAGATATTATTGGGATTTGAAGTTGTCTCTTTCATTCTTCTCTAGGATAAATATAATAGACAATTGACTAAATAATTCCTCAATTTATTATAGATAAGTTAATATAAATTTCTGCGATTATGTTTCATTTGATGAATTTTTTAAACAAATTTTAAGGAAAATTTGATTCTGTCGCTTCATATTAGGTACTCAAAAACTGTCAGGCATATTCAAGCATCAAACATATCATCAAAAAGCGGTCCATGGACAAGCCAATGGACCAAGTCTACAACTTTTCAATTATTCTCATCCAGGTTTTCATTTCAGACTCCTACGAAAGTTTTTTTCTCCGTCATTACTTTTATCTTTATTACTTCTATCTACTGTACAATGTATGTTGTTATGTAAGCTTTCCATTGTTATGCCTTCTACTCCAGGTCCCAGTGTTTTTATAATATCGAATAAATAACAAAATCAACTGACCCACAATAGTAACAAATTAATTACAACTTAACGTATAATAAATATATATTATAATATATTCATTTGAGACATTTAATGATATCAGTCCCATTACAACAATAAAAGTCAGCTGCATTTTCAAAAATAATTTAAATGAATTTTTTGTCAATTATTTTCTAATTTTTTTAAAATATCTCTCCATTCTTGTTTTCGCTGGCTTATTTATTTCCAACAATCTTTTATTTGACAATATCCACCTAACAAATCCCATATCCATTGGTTTCCCAACTACCATGGGCCCATAATATCAATGGGTCTCGTAAATCCAATTTGTTTATATTCTGCTTGTTTACACAACGGACTTTTCTTCTAATTAATTAAATAATATAAAGTGATGATTTCTTGGTAACAGCATTAATTAAATGTTAAACAGGTAAATGATGATACACCGTTTCTAAGTTCAATAGGCAGAGAAATGTGAACACAGCTTGATGCATGCACACATACACAATGATGGCATGCAATCAAATCCACTTGACACAATTTAAAATTATAAAATCATTCAAAATTTTTTAATTTAAATGAATTCAAACTAAGAATAATTAATTAATTTTAAATTATTTTATTTAAAAAATTGAGGTACTGCAAGAGACATTTTAAAAAATTATTCAAAAAACGGAAATAAAGTTATTATCATTATTATTATTATTAGCCTGTCCACAAATTCAAAAAGAAACAACAAAATCGAAATAAAATATAATTGAAGAGATTTGTTTTCCTTAACGAATGGGCAACATTAAACCAAATGAAAAATTTTATATCAAAGACATAATGATGTTTGTTTACAAACAATATCCAACTACCGGAAAGAAGGAAGCATATCTCTGAAATTGATTCGAAATGTTATGGAAAATAGGAATTCAACAATTACAAGAAGACCAAGGTTCGAATATGTTTGTTGTCTAATGGATAAACCAGTAGATAAAAATAAATGCATTTATACTGATATGTCGGGCTTCAATCATAGGATTCGCAGGTCATTCGGTCGATCTTAAGTTGGAACTCGATGTTTTAAAACTTGTGCAACTAGAAGAGGGAAAAACAAAACACAAAATGTGATTCAACACAAAATAAAATTAGAACATTTGCAGCAAAAGACTTATATTATCATTTACTTGTATAATAATTAAATATTTTATGTTTTACACAAATTTGTGGTTTTAATCTTTTACTGGGAATTTCATGTTCAAAACAAAATTCGAAACCTAACTATTTTCATTGAAACGGACATGATATGTGCATCGACTGCTATCTGTACCAAATGTCGATATGACATGCGTAACACGTTATGTTATCATTGCTAAGTTGACAGTTTTATCAACAAGTTACATTTTTCATAGGATTCGACTTACTTAAACTTACTTGAATATACTCTAAATTGTGTAAGCAATGTCCTACCAATGTCCTAAAAGAAACGAACGCTTGAAGAAGTAAAAAACTTATATGACTTGATAATCGCAAAATTTAAAGTATGTTTAGAAGTATTCTTATATTGTGCTCAAAGACCCAGAGCGCCTTTTAAGGTAATTTATCATTAAAATCAAATTAAAGTTTTTATTTTAAATATAATACCTGTTGATTTAAACAAATTTAGATATCAGTTACCAAATCATTTTTGCTTTATATTCGAATTCACTCAATTCAAACAAAAAATGCTTATTTTATATATATTACACTATATTAAACCAAATTTTAAGTGATTAATATTCAAAAAATTACTATTTTACATCTGCAACTCCTTGGTAATATTTGTCAAGTTTCTCGAATTTTACAGATTAGACAACAAATCAAAGGTCTCAAACAACCCTTGTTGGGGTCGTGACCAATAGGTCGGTTAATAATGATATCAATATTTATATTTTGGATAAAATAATTATTTTACTCGAAATTGGGCAAATCCATTTGAAATGATTTTTCTCTTTCACAAAAAAAAGAAAACGATAAAAAAAACCGATTTGCACATTGACCAATCAATCAGAAGCCAGCAAAACTTTCTGATAATGATAAATTTGTATTTCTGGTTTCGGTGAAATCTGATTGGCTAATCGTGATAAGATTCTTGATAAAGCTCTTTTCCAATATTTATCTGCAGCCTCTTAGTTAGTCATTAAATTGCGCTCATGAAAATCCGTGCAATAAACGACAATTGGTATGGGAAAATTATCGGCAATGCTGAGATTTTGAAATCGAGACCCCCAACAATGACAGAAGCTTTCAAAGAAATTAATATTGAAACCAACGATTCAGAATCTGGATTCAACCGTTGCGAGTTCTTCCAAGACCGAGACGAATTCGATTCCGACGCTTTCGGTTACACGGTTCTTCAGAACTGTCAAATAGCGTGTTTCGACAGTGGCGGCGAGAAATTGCTCTGCCTTCCACAGGTTCTCGAGTTATTCGCAGATGTTGGGTAAATGGTCCTTTTTATTTGATGTTTGAATAGTTATTATTTAAATGATTAATTAATAATTTTCCAAAAAAATTAAAACAAACAATATTTAATTTTATTAATAAAAATCGATTTATTTTCATTCAAAAATCAATAAAAAAGTGACATTAGCAAATTTATTAATTTAATATTCAATTCAATATTACAAATTGATATAATGTCACTTAAAAATCAATAAAAAATTATTAGTTATTTTATTAATTTACAATTAAATTAATAATTAATAAAAATCAATTAATTATCACTCAAAAATCAATAAAAAATTATTATTGGTAAATCTATTAATTTAATATTCAATTCAATATTACAAATTGATATAATGTCACTAAAAATCAATAAAAAATTATTGGTAATTTTATTAATTTACAATTTAATTTTATTTTCCATAAAAATTGATTTAGTTGCACTTAAAAATCAATAAAAATTTAATTTAAAATTAAAAAATTGTTTTGAATTTATTAAAAAGTAATTAGATAAATCCATAAATTTGTAATTTGTTATTTTGTTAAAATTGATTTATTGGCACTTTAAAATCAATAAAATGTGATTATTGGCCAATTTAATAATTTGTTAATTTAATTAAAAAATATCGATTTATTGTCACTCAAAAATCAATAAAAAATGATTATTGGTAAATTTATCAATTTACGATTTAAGTTGATATTAAAATATTGTTTTACATTTACTAAAACTTCAATAAAAAGGTGATTAGATAAAAAAAATAATTTTTTGTCCTTTTAAAATCAATAAAAAGTGATTTATGGTTTGATATTTGGTTAAAAATCAATTTATTTGCACTTAAAAAATCAATAAAAAGTGATTATTGATAAATTTATTAATTTACGATTCAATTTGATATTCCATAAAAGTCAATTTATTTGCACATAAAAATCAATAGAAAATTAATTATTGGCCAATTCATCAATTTACGATTCAATTTAATTTAAAACAATCAATTAATTTTCACTTAAAAATCAATAAAGTGTTTATTGGTAAATTTATTAATTTATTTTTGTTTGACTGAGTGAGCTGAAATCGATAATTGGGTTTGTTGATTTTTTTCTCGATTAATGTTTGTTTTATTGTGTAAAATATGTCGTAGTTTGCAGCAATGAATAAGTAAACAGCATTACCATTAAATCTAATTGAGAGAGCTGAGGATGTGCAATCTCGTACAACTGCCATTGAATTGACATCTTTTTCCTCTCTGATGAATATTTCGCCCACTTTTATACATTGCAACATTGGGAATTTATGTTGATATTAATCGCATTTTAATATCAATAAATAATTTATACACATCATAGAACGGTGTGAATTGACATGATATCCATTCTGTTTCATCCGCTTTTTCCATACTCTGGAAACGAAGATGAAACGAAATTAGATTTTCAACGAAAAAAAAATTAGATTAAAATACACAACTGGGAAAGAAATTTTTCAAATGAATCGGAAAAAATTGAAATTGACCACGAAGGATTTAATAAATTGAAAAAAGTGGAATTTTATGTTTTTTTTCGGTTGGTTTTGTTTATTCAAAATCATTATGAATGGTATTATTTTTGTTTTAATTTGTCATATAAAAACCTTTAAAATGCAGAAAAGTTTATATTGATATTGAATTTTACTTTTATTATTAGGTGGCCTCGTAAAAAAGCCCTTTCTCACCAGACCGTTTTATACCGTTAAAAATATAATAATAACGTTGTAAATCAATTGTTAACCCCCTCCCCCCCAAATACAAATATTGAAATATTTAGTTTAAAGCAGGAATTTTTTAAAATTAAAATAAAATCGTATTTATAATATTAAATATCAATTTTATAAATACATAATTATGACTAATTCAAACAAAAAATATTGAATTCTAAAGAATTTATTAGTTTTTAGAGGGAAAAAATTAAAATTATTTTGTTTGAATGAAAATATATATTGAAACCATTGATTACAATAAATACGATTAAAACAAACGAAAGCATTATCCAGTAAAAATTATATTCCTACCAATTTGATGGAAAACAAAAAAAACTTTTGTTTGAATCCATTTATCATTTAATGGAAAATAAAAGTATCGCATTTTTCATACAATAAAACATAAGTAAGTTGATTGTTCTTTTATTTTTAATTCTTTATTTCAAGTCACGCCGGGAAATAATCTACATAAAGATTATATTTGATATCTAAATATCTTATGAATTTGTTAAATGCAAATATATTTCAATGGTAATTTAATTTCTGAAACGTAAACAACGAGAGAAGCGTATAAATCTATGGGGATAGCCCAACCATCAATCAGCTAGCATTCGACATTTGATAAGCTGTAATTAAATATGATATTTTTGTATTTGTGAATTCTGAAATCTTCCGCAGCCTTTACTGCTTACCCAGCTGCCACGTAACAAAACAATAACCTAAAAGCCGAGAGTTGTATATTTATCAACATATACAGAAATACATATACAGAAATACATATGCAAATACAAACACCAAGCAAGCTACGTGAAATTCAATCCGAATTTACAATTAATTGTCTTCGTTAATTTCTTTACAGTTGGATTGGTTAAAAAAGAAATCTTATTCAAAAAAGTTATTATCAGTAATACTTTTAAAAAATATTGTCACTAGAAATGAATTTTATGGAACAAATAACCCCAGGCAAATTTGGTATCTATTTTCAGGCTCAGAATATATGAGGTGGAAATTTGTGACATTTACTTAATAAATAATAATATACAGTACAACTACTAATATTATTAGTAATAATAATAATAATAATAATAATAATAATAATAATAATAATAATAATAATAATAATAATAATAATAATAATAATAATAATAATAATAATAATAATAATAATAATTAAAAAGGATTATTCATAATCGATTTTTTTCATTTAATACATACTTTGCAGTTTATTTTATCAGATACTTGTTAAACATTTAATTTATGATACTATTAAGAAAATTATTATTATTATTATTATTATTATTATTATTATTATTATTATTATTATTATTATTATTATTATTATTATTATTAAAACATAATTTTATATCCATTATTGTTTTTAAGTAGCTCATATCAAAACTAAAACATATATTATTACTAAATAAGTGAAATTCTAAGTCATTCATCAAATTAAGTGACAAATGGAACATCTAACAGTGCTCCCTAGAAAATGGGCAATATAACTATATTGGAATTCACAAAGGCGTTCTTTTGTCTTTTATTATCATTTATTGAAAACTAATGATTTTATTAGAGAAATATGAAGAAAACAAATTATTTGTTTTAATTTCAACGCAAAACGGTTGTTTGAGCGCCTCTGTTCAATTATAAAGAACTTATCATTGTAATAAATGAGAAAATGCCTATTATCCAAACATAAGACATACAATCGGGTTCTTTTGTTAGTAATAAGAGACATATTTTCCCTATTAATCAAGCATTCATTATCAGATAACCTCTATGGGATAGCGCTTGAGCATTAGTAAAACAGGAAGTGATACAAATTAGCATACCTATAAAGGCAACTGAGTAGGGTGCATCATTAGAGGTACGATTTGAAGATGCCTCCTTTTAATAACTGATAATATGAGATATATTTCAGAATTATTTTAGAATTCACTACTGTTAAAAAATGAATAACTATTTTTATCCTTTTTAAATTTGTAGTAATTTAATACATATGAAAAGATATCTATAAATAAGTTGAGGAAATAAAAGAAACTTTACCAGAGATTAGGGAAATTAATGAACTGGGATGTTTCAGTGTACGCTAATAGGTAAATGATGGGCAACTAAAGAGAACTACATAAAGTATTGGAGGAAACAGGAACGGAAACATAAGCATTACTTGAACATAAAAAAAACAAGTCGTAAATATTTCGAGCAGTTAGCAAATGGTAACGGTAATTCATTGTTAATTATCTTGCATATTTTACCAGTTTTGTTTTAATGAATTAGATATTTTAATTGAATTAATAACACTATAAAATTTTAGTATGTAACATGTTCATGAATAAATGTTGTTAAATAGTTTTAAAAAACGTAAATGCATAGAATTGTATTATTTTTTAAACAGGATTTTGAGCCTAAATCAATCTTCCCATGGGTCCGTTAGGGTGCTTATATTTTATGAGTATACATGAATTTTCCCCAAATTTTGTCAGTAGTAAATCTTTGGCGGTTTTCAAGGATTTAAGCAAATAAACATTTTTAAAATTTGGTTTTACTGTATTTTATTTAAAAAGAAATGGTTCATACAAATACATTGATCCGAATATGCTTACAACGACCAATGGGATAAATATTTCCTATATCGCATGTACTGCCACACAGTTTTATACTTTTTTCATCGTATAATTTTGTAAATTATTATTTTTTATGAATAATTGTCATCTCTGAAACTCAATGCGACCTGTAGCATAAACTCCTTCGAACCATACAATAAAGGAAGATTATACTATAATTTTAAGGCAAGTTATAGAGTAAAATCTTTTGGGCAACTTATACAGGTCTATTTTTTCCTTCTTTATTTCTTTTGGTTGTCATCGGTATTCATTACATAATTTTTAGTTATTTCACTGTAGACAATTTTGAAAAAGGTTTTCCAGTTTAAATTTCAAATTATTTCAAATTAATTTTTAAAAAATGCATAATTTACATAATTAATAAAAATTAATTTCACATTATTTTCTTTTTCTATAATGATAAAAATTTGGTAATAATAATATTAATAATAATAATAAAAATAATAATAATATATTTATTATTATTATTATTATTATTATTATTATTATTATTATTATTATTATTATTATTATATTTATTATTATTATTATTATTATTATTATTATTATTATTATTATTATTATTATTATTATTATTATTATTATTATTATTATTATTATTATTATTATTATTATTATTATTATTATTATTATTATTATTATTATTATTATTATTATTATTATTATTATTATTATTATTATTATTATTATTATTATTATTATTATTATTATTGAACAAATCAAAATGAATTATATTGAACAAGTTTTTATTTTTATCAATCATCATTTGCTTGACTCCAAGTTTATAAGCCAATAAAGCATGCCCTTGAATTTGACCATCTTTTGAAATCTCAGCTTCAAATTCTACTTCAACTTTCCTTGCATTCATATAATCCCGAGTCCTCTCTTCGATAAATCTCTTAGTGATGACGCTATTAATAGAAGTTTCGAAAGCATAATAATCTCTCCAAATTGTTTCAATACCAACCATCGGAGTAACAATAGCCCGATGATAGATTCAACGTGTGGCAATTGTCTTTTGACTTTCACCATAATGACGTTTGACTTGAGTTGATTTTAAGAAATCCATTTTATCTACTGCATAATCATAGGCTTGAGCCATTCTTTCTTTGAAACTAAGAGTCTTGAGAAAAATAAAGTTTCCATAATTCGATGTGATAAGTTCGCGGTAAATATTCTTTATACAGTTTTTAACATTCTTTAAAGCTTTAACATATTGACTGGTTAAGGGAAACTGGTGAACTAATCTTTCAAACATTGATCGACCCTCTTCAATGGATATACTTTATGAGTCTTTAAATAAAACATTCCATGCTTCCCATGGGTTTGATTTAATGCATTCCTCGGCCATAATGATACCTAAAAATGCATCGAAATTTGCAATAAATAGAAGAGTTATCGAAAACACACGCTTAAAAATAAAATAAAATTTACAAAAATGTTCTGCGGACCACCGCTTTCAGAAGCACTGTTATATATTAAATAACAAATAAAACAAGTATTATAAATTTTAAAAAATCATTGATTTGTAATTTAATTTCAATAATTAATTTTTTGTCAATTTTAAATATTTTCAAGAAATATAATTAAAATTTCTTTAAATATTTTTATTATTATTATTATTATTATTATTATTATTATTATTATTATTATTATTATTATTATTATTATTATTATTATTATTATTATTATTATTATTATTATTATTATTATTATTATTATTATTATTATTATTATTATTATTATTATTATTATTATTATTATTATTATTATTATTAGTTCCGATATTTTTTTATTATCCTTAATTTCCTAGCCACAACAAAATTAGGGCAACAATTGAAAAGCTTGGTATTATTCTAATAGAGTGCAATCTAAATAAGCTAGAGATCCTTCACCAAAATCAGGTCCTTCAGTCAAAAACCACTCGTTGTGGTTTAATCTCACAATCCAACGCAGAAAGACTTTCTAAAATATTCCGATCACCAGAATTTAAATCCAGTGAAAATTTAGCGAAAACATTTTACATTCCTCTGAAGTATCGCCATCAAATACGAGTCGTTCACGATTGCTTTGGGCAACAAAAGGGAATTCTAATGCCGCAATTATGTACAAATAACGATGCTCAATGTATTGAATGCTTTGATTGTGGGGTCTGGTTTTCTCCATCAGAATTTGTAGGACACACTCACAACTCTGGTGGATTAGAATCTGAAATGTCTACATGCCACTGGGGATTTATATCTAGTAATTGGAGATTATATCTACGCCTTGCAGAAGACCCAAGTCGAACGACGGAAGAGGAAAGGAGTTTGAATGATTATCTAACCGAAATCAAAAATCGCTTCACTCAGCCCATTTATGATTCCCTTACAATATAGTAAGTTTTGATTTTGTCTCACATTTCTTTTTTATATTATTAATAATGATGATGTCCGTGGGCAACGATTTAATGAGTTAGTATTCATTAGTAACTTTCAGCTGCCTCTGCTCATGCATAATTGCTCATTGTTCTTTTATTTCTAATATTAGTTCCTAATGAAGCTGTGTCGTTAGAAAATTCTTCATTGAAAAAAAATTCTTTTCTTTCTTTAATGATGTTGCCATGACCATTATTTCATTGTTTAAGTCATTGAATTATTTATTTATTATTAGCAATGATCACGACCAGCAGACTCCTTCAGACAATTGCTCGTTTAACACGTCTCCTTCGATGCCCACTCCTACTTCTCTCAGTCCGACAGATGGATACAATAAAAGTAAGGCTAATTTGAAATAATAATTATTTTACCTCAAATCCTTTGTTATTTTATTTTCGAATAAAATTAATTTTCTTTGAAATTCTTTGGCTGGTTGATATCAGGAATGTAGAAAGTCTAGCACCGTTGTCATGGTGATATTAAAAGAATTTTTAGACTTGTGTCATTTTAATTACTTTAATGAAATTTATTCTAAAATAAAGTGTTAATTAATTATTTTATAATTGGATTGAAGTTTTTTTTAAGAAGTATTTTTTAATTGTGAAAAATATTTCAAGAAATGAAAAATTCAGATTTTTATTAATTTATTTTCATTTTTAATTGAGGTCATAGGTTATTATTTATTTAATTATTTTTAATGAATTTATTTATATTTTTAAAAATGTAACATTTTGGATTTGTTTTTTTAAGTTTTAAATGACTTCAAATTAAATATACCAAACCTTTCTCAACAATTGACTCGATTAAATTAATTACTTTTTTTAACATAACCCCTTGAATTTGTACAGTTAATTTCTTACATGAATGAATAAACGAGGATAAGAAGTTGAGATTAAAAGTCCCAACCATAAATTATCATGTACGTAATTACTTTTCTTAAAACTTTTTTAATGAAAATTAATGAAAATTTTTCTACATTTAAATTGATCTTCCACAACTTTGAATTAGAAAGTAAAAAAAAATAAAATTTAGGGAAAAATATTATTAACGAAATATTTAAACAAAATTAAAATAATTGTTTAAATTAATTAATTTTCATATTATTATTTAAGTTCCAATATAAATTTTTTAAATATAATTAAGATATTGAAAAGGGATTTATTTTTACAATAGTGTAGAAATTTATACAAAATCAATTTCATTTAAATAAAAATAAATTAAATTAAATTATTTAAACAATATATATTCTAAATTTATAATTTTTATTTTCTAATAAATTGACATGTTTTTAATAATATTTTAATTTCATTGATAATTTTATTATTATAATTTCCATGTAATTAAAAAGGGAATATTGGAAAATTCAAAATCAAGAAATCATCGAATTAAAATTTGAAAACAGGTCAGATGCAAATGAGATGATGGGAAAGATCATGGTGAGAATAGATTTATCCGTTATTGTTCAGAAAGAGTCGAAATGCAAGGAAACATATCAAAACAGAAAATGGTTAATTAATTAATTAATTAATTAAGGTAAAATCCGAGCTAAGTAAACAGAATGAGAAGTAAACAAAGTCGAAGTTGAAAAACCATTATCATGATAACATGAATAATAAGAAAACGGAAAAAGATTATCACAAAGGAGACGCACTGCGGACCAATTAATTATTTCCTTCAACGACAAGAAAATGAAAAAGACCGCGAGGTACAGATTACCGAAAAGAGATGACTTAACCAAAACGCCATTAATCAATACGATTATTTTTACTATATAAATGAGATTGAGACTTATTGAATAGTCAGAATAGACATTTTACTGCGATATTCGGAGTTTTGTAAATTGTAGATTATACGAATTTGATTACAAATATACGCTGAGTATTGTTTTTATATAACACGTGGAATCAGAAACACTGGCTTTAATATTTATTTATTTGAAAGCTCAACATGTTGAATAAATTAATTATTTATTATTTGAGTGTTTTTCAAATTGTTTAAAGTTAGAACCTTATTAGTATGATTTTCATTATGGTTTTAACTTTTGTAAAAACTAAATTTTTATTTCTAGTAGATTTACATAATTCAAGCTCCATGTTCCAGCAATGTATTATGAGGATTTGCAACAACCATCTTGAAAATTCCGACGACCGGAACCAGTTGATCAACACCCTTTTCATGTTACGCCAAGAACATCATCAACAGATATCAACATTGATATCAGAAAGACAGGAATTGATAAAAGTAAAAATTAATTAATGAATATTGTATTAAACTTAATTAAATAAATAAATAAATTATTAACATCATTATTATCAAGGCATGGTAAATTTGTAGAATTCGTGTACAACAAAATTGTAAGACCATGTAAATGAAATTCAGTTCAAATAAGTTTTGCATGTTTTTTTTTCATTCAATCTTAACCGAGTACAGCAAATGAAATATCAGATTTTATTTTTATTTTTTCTTCAGGTTTCTTATAAACTTAGAACAATCAGAAAAACAAAATACATTTAAATACATGTTTTCATTTGTAGATATTTAATTATAGAATTTTCTTAAAATCTTTAATAATTAACTTGAAAATTGAGAATTTTCAAAGAGAACAATTGATCATAAGGCTAATAATTAAAATATTGAAACCAGAGATATTTGTAATTGTTACAATATGACTGATTTTTTAAAAAATAATTTTTCTGTTTGAAAAATATTATTCTAAATATTTTTAAAATATTTTTTTAATAACAAAATTGTAATACATGTAATATAAAGAATATATGTAAAATATATGTAATAAAATTTCTTAATTGTTATGAAATGAATAATTTAAGTATGGTTGAATTTCATTGGATACATGCTCAAGTGTGATTGGATTTCATTGGATACATGCTCATATTTGATTCTTGTCTCGATTATGAAATCTGTATTCACTTTTAAAATGAATTATAATTGGTAATGAAACAGATTTTCAGAGAGGAGCACAGTCACAGGTAGTGTAATGTATGACACTAATAATGACAGATATTTTAGAACAAATAATTTTCACTTTAATCTAATTAAAATTAAATATTTATGAGTTGCAACAAATTCGTAGATTACGGGGGGTGAAATCATAAATTCCTACCACATTTTCAAAAATAATCTAAAAAATATAATAAATATTTTAATTTATTCAAAACAAATAAAATGAAAAAAGATACATTCACGTTTCATTGCTGAAACCTTTGCAAGATCTTTTGAACTTTTTATATGCATATCTTGTACATCATTTACAATTTATTTTAGAGCATCACAATCGATTTTGTCATGCTTAGTTTTCTGAAGATTTCCTAATTCTTTCATCTTGTAATTCCGGTAAAACATGGTCCTCTTTATATCTTAGACAGCAAATTTTCTTTAAATGGTTTTCCTTTCTCGTGTTATTATATAAGTGAATTCAAAGAGAAATATCTTAGAACCTTTAGATTTTCAATTCAATAATCGCGACAACTGAATAATAACAATTAAATCCATCTTTTCTAAGTCGGAATCGTTTGAATTCTTCATAAAATCTTTTACTCTTATAGTTTTTGTACATTTTTGTAGAAAGTCTTCCAGATATATCGAGGAATATTTACCATTCTGAATAGTAGACGAGTATAATATA